>CM020216.1:136630614-136678114 GCA_009819775.1 Phoenicopterus ruber ruber | reverse complement strand
AACTAAGGTACTTCCATTTCACAGGCACAACAAATATATTCCAAAAATAAGAATGGCAACGTACTGCAAAAACAATCATTTTATTGGTGAGAGTTCAGTACAACTCTAGGAGTCTTTCTAATACATTACACTGGGCTGCTTTTCCCTTCAGATATCAAATGGTACAGGTGGTATTTATTTGGACTAAGATTAGTTAGATTATGGCTGGTATCCTGAAATTCTTGCAGACAATAGTTTCTGTATCGGATCAAACATGTTGATTTCTACTTTCCTTTGCCCCTTGTTCCCTCTCCGTCTTCCCCACCCCTGTTTTAACATCTGAAAGTGGTTACTAACAAACTGGTAGGTGAATCTTTCCAATGCTATGGAGACATGACACATCTAGTATATTTTTGTAAACTCCTACAGGCTCCTTTTTTCTCTTTCCCCTTCTTTTTTTGTGTCAGCTTGATGTGGTGAATTAAATGCCAATCGATGGAAAAGCTACAAGTCTGTGACTGTATTTTCCCCCACTCTTCCCCAAGCCACAGTAAAAAAGAAAATGTCAGCCCAAGCACCTGTATGTTATGGATCATCACCTGTGAAAACAAACATCATAATTAGCCTCATCAAAACTCTCAAAAATGTTCAAAGGAAGAGATTCGTGAGTATCTCGAGCTCTCTATCCTTTCCTCCAGTATCGACATCTAAAAAATATACCTAAGCCTTGACCTATACACCAGCAGGGCTCTCCTGTGCCAGTCAGACAGCACATCCTCCTATAACATCCAAAAAAGAAAAGGCAATCCAGAATATTACCTTCTCCGCTGCCTCAGATATACAGATTTGCCTAAGGCCACAGAAAAGGCGGGTGGAGAAGATTTTCACAATATAACACACAAAAGCACTTTCTAGAGCAGGAGATGAAATTAAACTCCTTTTTTTTTTTCTTATGTAAATCGAGTAACCATTTAGACCAATTAGTATGCAACCGATGTTATTTCTAGAATTTAATCCCGTGTTTATTAATAAAGCAGACAGGTCAACTCACAAAATAGCCTGCCTCCTTGCAATGCAAACAGAGCTTTCCTTTCCATACGGTGTACCTGGGGGGGATTCTTACACCAGTGGGTCCATAATGAACAAAAATTACATTAATATAAAGGAGCGAGGAGAATCTGAAAGGCCCATTTCCTTTTGTCTAAATCCAGCACTATCCAGTGCAGAATATTGTTCCTTGTAACTTGGATGTGTGAAGAACAGCAGGCTCTGCCTTTCAGCTTGCCTCATCAGCTGTGAGTTTTAATTTGAAGCACTTTTGCATTAAACTTACTTTTTTGCCAGCCCATCCTCACTAATGTTGCACCACCTAAAGCATTCAGCCACTGCTCTCCCCTCAAGCTAGCCAAGCATATCAAGTGTGCCTGCAACACTCACAGCCTAATGAACAATGCACAAAAACAAAAGTAACAGCAAGACTCCTATTATCTGATCTTCCGTAAAACACAAAAACTGCCTTCTCTGGTACAGAGGAAGTGCCAGTAAGCCTGCAGGTGTGAGCCAGTTAAAAGAAAAGGCTTTGGCTAAATAGATTCTTTGACTGCCAGGGATTAGAGTCATGGCACCAGTGGTAACACACATCTTTTCCTTTAATTTACAAAATTTTCTCACGAGTTTGCAAGAGTTCACCCCATCAGGGGCTTTCTGAGGCCATTGAAATGTCTTAAGTTTTAATTAAGTTGGAGTTGTCAGAAGAAAGCTTTTTTGGCACAGAGTCAGGGTCATTAATTACTGCTATCTTTGTTTCTTTCAGAAAAAAGAACTCTACTGACTTGTTGGGTTACTTATACAGCCTACATTTTCTATCCTGCAGTCCTTATTCACCTCCAAGCAAGGCTTGATTAAGCAGTTTACCAATTACTTCCATCAATCTGATTTACAAATCCTATGGGTAATCTTAACTTCAGAAGCTTTTCTCTCTGCTGATTTGAGGTACAGTAGTAATGAAAGCAGCATTACTGTTAGAACCACAAAGCATTTTAAAATTCTAGATTTTCCATCCTAAATGGTACTTGAATCACATTCCTGATTTTATCATTTCATACCCATCCTCTTAAACACTTGTAGCTGCATTGTCAGTTATTAGCAGACACAAGCCACACTGCATAAAACTAAGCAGAATAAACATCATTTCCTTGCTATCTTGCAATTGGGGGCTAAAAGTTCGTGTTTTCTCTCAGTCAAATAAATACCTGCAAACAAGCTAGCATTCAAATCACAGGACATGGTATCTGCATTTGATAATAGTGGAAAGTTGATTGCTAGGTGCCATTTACCAAAAATTGCAAAAGTCCAGAACAATTAACTAGTCCATAACAATTATTCACTGGCGTAAGTAAGGCTAATTTGTAGGCTTTGTTTCTACCAGATGCATTCACATCATAAAAAAGCCAACACCTTAACCGGCACTAATTTGCTACTTCATCAGAGGTTGAGATATGGGGAATGCAGAGTCTCCCTCATTCCTAGAGATAATGGCCTCGAGGCTCAGTGTGAAATATAATATTATATAGCAATACGCTATGTATCCATTCCATAGATAAAGTGAAGATTTTGATTCCCAAACCTGTCCATTCTTTGCCTCTGGTGACCACTAACTTCACATGCATACACAATTAACATATATTCCTCTAAAACAAATACACCACAGTTTGATAGTCATATATTCTCAGATACCCGGTAAATTCTCGGATTTATACAAAGTATTTTGCATAAATACCATTACCATTATTAGAAAGCTTGATAACTGTATATCCTGCTAAATAGACCACTTGTTCATTTAAATGAAGTTTGTTTTATCAAAATCCTCAAATTCCTTGAAACCTGCAAAAGGCCTATGTTAAACTACATATTTTGTACTGTTTTTAATAAAAACATTGGCAAAATAATGTTTTTTCAGAAACCTTGACTTGGATTTCTGATTTATGGAGTATACTTTACCATTTTGAGCTACTCAGCTCAGCAAGTGGTTGCTCAGAGACTGCAAGACTTGAAATGTCTGTGGCGTAGTATAAATTATTTTGATCCTCCCTTGGGTATTTACTTAATTTCTCACCCATTTACTGTACTTCGCATAAAATGGCAGAAGCGAGATAGAAACTATTAAAAAGCTAGGAACACTACCAAGAACGTTAACCAGCTCTGGGAAGTTAAGATACCTGCAACAGAGGCAATCTACTGTTAAAGAAACTACTTTGCTGCTATGAATTATGTTTCTGTCTGTTACCTCTGTTTCCTAAATACAACACCAAAAATAACAATCCCATGAAATTACGGTGGATATTTATTTGGTAAAATATTGAAAACTAGTACTACAAAGAGATTACAAAACTGGATTGAAACTTCTTATAGAATAGCCATCTCTTTATTTGTGGCATTTTATTTGCAACGATTTTACTGTGGTACTGATTGCCAAAGCATCATGGAATTGCATCCATCCTTGTTACTGTTTCCATTTTTTTTCACCTTTGTTAAGACTATCTCTAACACCAAAAGCAATCCAGCCAATTTATTTATGCCTACAGGATGAATCTATACAGCGATACATAGCTGTCACCATATCCCTGAATTCTTTCTTTCCACATACAATCCCATTGTCGCCAGCTTGGCAGTGTATACCTGCAACTTGTTGCTGAAGTGCTCTTGAAGTGGGAGACTGGGAGAACCAAACCTCAGGGCCATGGTCTCCTACCCGTCTGTTTTTCAGGCTGCAGCTACCACCAGCGTGAGTTAGGGTACCTGCACCTACAGCACTGGGAATGGACACTTTATAACTTTGGGCTGTTTTCTGTCTCCTCTAGTAAGGACTTTACCCATCCTTTTCAGAACTCCAGCTTACTTTTATTATTTTTTTCTTCTGTAGTTGAATAATATCTTTAAAATCCATCTCTCTGTTTAAATAAATACACACAGAAATAAATACACTAATAGGAAAAGACCTACAAGGCTGGAAGTGTCAAAAAGCCCTTTAAGAAGCTTACATGTTTTATTCTACAGCTAAATGTGCAATTCTAGCCCTTTTTAGCCATGATAAAAAATGGGAAACTTTAATAGCCCAGTTCTGATCTTAAATGCTGTGTATGCACCAGCATATATGTTTTAAAAATCAGAAACCTTTACATGAACACAATAAATCAAAAGCTGGTTTAACAAGCTGATTTAACAAGGTATTAAGATGCGTATTCAACAGAGGAGGTGGAGACTCAAGCTCTGTAAACTAATCAACACAAATGTAGCACAAGTACTGTGATAAAAATGAAGAGTTTGTACATCTTTTCCAAACATTCATTTCAACTTCTACTTTTCAGGCTGGGCTTAGTCCTTTATTTATAACCCTTAATTTGGTTGTTAGAGAAAATAAGCAACTACTGCTTTATTCAATATTGCTTGGAAATAATGGATTATTCTCCTGCAATTTTGATCCTTTGCATGATTTTAGCTTGGTACGTATAAATATATAACCAGGCTACTTGACCTGAAGAGTCTCTCTTTGTCTTACTAAGTGCATTGCTAATACGTCTAAGTAAGGGTGAAAAAAAAAAAACCCTGTAATGGTAAAGTACCTTACCATTACACTAGTAGAACCTCCTAAATGTGATATTTATTTCATGATGAAATCCCATTTCTGTTCTTTATCAAGCAACAGGTTATAAGGCTTTGAGACAGGCTCATCTACCTGTAGCAAAAATTGTCAGTGTTAGAGAGAGCATTCAACGGTGTTGGCAGCTTCACTGAAGGTCAACAAACAAGTATTTTTCTGTGCTGATATTAAGAGATACTTTTATAAAGTAAAAGAGAGAGCAGTAGACCCTTTCATTTTAATAAAAATGAATTTTCAATGACATTAGTAACTAAAAATCTTTGTTGGTCTCTTCTGTAATAGAAACATTACTGAAATATATATCTCTCTATTTTGTTTTCTTATCAATATGTCAATACACATATTCTGCAGTAGTTGGTGTGACATGAAAAACTAGAATGGACAGTATCTATAATATTCCCTGTTCTGTGAAGGACATGGGCAAGGGAGATGTGCTTATCCAGCAGCCAAGGATCTCACCTGATTCTTTGTATTAACTCTAGGTAGTAAACATGCTTTTGGATATAAGAAATAGAGCATTGGCGAAAAGGCCAAGGCAAATAGGACCCGGCTGGCTTTCTAGAATCACTAAAAGCACAGAAAAACAGCTGGATACAAACCAAAAGGTCTGCAGCACCCACAGACGCCTGGAGCAACAGCTGTACTTATTGAAGGGCTGTTAGCAACTGTTTCATCCTTCTGTACCCTACTTCAGGAGCCACTGTTCTGAAGGACAGTATTCCCTGTATTTCTGCTTCTGCCAATGACAGCCCTCTTCCAGGAGAGCAGGCTTAGGTAAAAAGATAAGTCACCTATGCAAATTGCAGAGTAAATTATCAAGTTTCGCTACCTTTTCTTCTGGGTAGTCTTCCTTCATCTACTATCTCGGGGAAGAAAACTAACACAGCCCACTACAGATCACCTCGCAACGAACCGAACCACTTGGGTTAGGGGTAGCTTATTATGGTTAGTTCAGTGCCAAGATGTCATGGTTAACAAAATTTTCGACCCAGAAAAACCTGAAATTAACATGTTTGATGTGCAAAGATACTTGGTTAAACAATAACTACTGTTCATTTTCCTTGCCTTGTATGGAAACATGAAAATTAAAGCTGAAAAAGACAGCAGTGTTCATCCATCCGTGCAGAATGACTTCCTATTATATGCTTCAAAATTCATTGTCCAGTCTTATTTCACTATGAGAGAGCTTCCAATTACTACACCTATTCATATCTATTATTGTTTTATGACATACCTAAAGCTCTGTACAGTATTATATCTGTGGTCTTATCCTGGACTATAGAAGGGGTCTATCTCATTTCTGTTCTATAACATGATGCAAGCAAGAACAGAACTGTTGGGGAGGGGGGTCAGTTGGTTGTCATATCATATTGCAAACTCGTACCCATTTTGCTGCCCACTATCACCCCTAGGCCTTTTTTCAACATCATTTCTTTACAAGCATCCTTCTCTTGCTGAATATCTGCGTTTTGCATTATTATTTCAGCAGATGTATCAGATTCCATTTGCCAGGTTGAATCCCATTTTGTGATTTCCTGTCCATATTTCTAACCTGTCCTCACTTCTTTTTATATCTTCGCACTCTGTCCTCGCTGGTGTTGGCAACACCTCCCAGTTTTAGTACGACCTGCAGATTTAATGAATGGTCTGTTTACCTCCCCTTCCTTAATCACATGATCAACAAATTGAGTCTTTCACTCACATCTGCAGAACACCTCTAGACACCTTACTCCATCCCCAAAATACAACTTGTACTCCTGCAACCAACTGGAGAATTCACGTGGCAATATGGGCACGTTCAGGTTCATCTCAACTGCCCAAAACCTTTTGCAAAATCCTTTATATATCCCTTCATTTAAGCAAAGATCTATGAAGTTATTTCCTCCATATTATTTTTTTATTAAATCACAATTTCCAAATATTTTTGCCTGATTTTCTACACTTAAATTCATTTATTCCTCTCACTATGTCATATCCTCCGTAAACCACATTGCTGTGTTTCCTCAGGAAGTGGCCCAAGGTTCACTTGGACCTTCAGAACCCGTGTTCTCCTCCATGTTTCTCAGAGAAGAGCTGGAAAACGTGGAGGGAGTTCCACTAGATGGCATGATCCCTCCTTCTTCCTAAACCCTTAGAAGACCCTGGGTGCACCTTCTTGGGACCAGGTGTTGGGAAGAGTAAAAGGGAGAGTCAGATCAGACTATCCATCCAAGAAGCCTGTGGGAAAGCAAGCCCGGAAGACCACTTCTGTTACTTTATCTGCACGCTCACTTTTCTTTCCATATTGTGAGTGTGTGTGTAGTTCAGCAACAAACTATGGTCAAGAGCTCTTTGAAGCACAGCTCCATCTTATTCATCTCCACATGAGGCAGTTGGAGGGGCCAGGCAACAGGGAGGAGGCAAGTAGCACCTGCCTGGATGTTCTTGGCCTCCTGGAAATGCCTTTGGGCTTAGCAAGTGGAGACAAGAGAAAGTATGGGGTAAAACCTTCAGCGTCAGAGCAATAATATTTGTTATCTTATTTCTTAATCATTGTTATTACTTCAAATAGACCACAAATCTTTATGCAATCACAAAGATATGTACATATAGAGAATGAACAAAAAAATCCTGTATTCCTACCCTTCTCATTCTTCGAATCACTTTACTTTTAGGTCATCTTCAACTAAGAGATATCAAGTCGAAAGGTAAATTGTTTTGGGGTAAGGATGGTTTCTTGCAGCTTTGGCAAAGTGCCTATCACATCACTAGGCTTCATAAACAACAACAGGCAGCCCTATGGTAATTACCAGAATTACTCTTTTTTTCTTTTATTAAAAATTGGTATTAGATTTGCTTTTTCTCAATCCTATGATAATTCCTCAATTGTACTTTACTTTTCAAAAATAATTACTAGTGATTATGTAAATTCATTATCTATGTCTCTTAAGACCATACTATGCTTATCACCCAGACCTGCTGATTTGCATTTATTCTGGTTTTTCCTAAATATTGCCTTACTCTTTTTTTATCAACAACTATTTTGAAAAGGTCTTAATTACTTGATCTATTATGTCCTTATTCCTTTTATTTTTCTTGTCAAAGACTGATTTTGAAAGTAGCTCAGTGCATCAGCCATTTCAGAACCAGCTTTCATTTTGTCACCTTCTTCATTTATTATTGAGCTTGCTTTTTCATTCCATTATTTCTTTTTTTCTCCAATATATTTGAAATGCTATTCTTATTTCCCCTGGCTCCTTTGGCTAGTATTAACTCATTCTGCTTTTGCATTTCTTTTAACTTTTCCAAGTCTTAAAAGAGTTTTAATTTTCCTGATTGTTTCCTTCTTTCATTTTTGCCCTGGGAGAGATCTGGCATCTATAGATCTTTGAGCAGCCCCTGGGGAAACTAAAAGGACTTCTCCTTATCCCATGTATTTTCATCTTTCTCAAAACTATAGTTTAGTGCCTTTTAGAGAGAGGAGCCGGAAAATATGATTGGGAATACCTGATTGCTATTTTCAGCTGTGACAGAGCTGTAAAATATAACAAACAATTTAACAATCCTGTGACTCAGTTTCTCCATCAGTAAAACCTGTATATTATCCATGTCTTCAGAGGACTGTACTAACACTTATTTAATATCATTATATCCTCTGACTTTCTCAGATGTCATAAGCATGGAGACTGTTATGTTTTTATGGGATTCTACAATTGTTAAGTTCCTGAAGGGGAGAAATAGGCCAAATTCTTTCCTCCCTTTCACACTCAAACACCTTGAAGCACCTACGAAGCGAGTCTAGCTCAAAGTAACAAAAGGCGGGGATTTCTTGAGTTATTATATATGAATAAGATTTTAAACACTCCTTTGTGTACATTAGGTGTGATTTTCTCTCTGATTAGCTGTGGTTAGCTACAAAATATTCAAATACCTAACATGTTTGGCCATTTCCTCTATTTACAGAACTTTAAAAAGACATTGCTTTAGATTTAGTGTGGTTTACAGTGCTACTGTCCTTATGGCTAGAAAAGGCATATCCTAGTAAAATTCCACCCATCAGAATTCAGTGGGTTTTGGACAAACAAAAAATTATTATTTGCAAGGCTATGGAAAATAAGTTGAGAACAGTAGTGGAACACAAAATTGGCATTCCAGCCCTGAATTGTAAAGTAAACAATAAAAAGTGTTTGCTAAATAATTTGACAAATTTCTAACTTTGTTGCCACTACTAAACTGCTCAAATGTGTGCATGAGTACAGCAGCAACCGACACAAAGCCTTTATGGAGGAGGAAAATAGAATGGAACCACAAAATCCTGTGTTTTAATAAGAAAGTTTGTCAAGAACAGCAGAAGTAGTCCCAGAAATCAAGTCAGTTCTTTCCTATTTTCATCTCTTCCTCTCTCAACCCCCAGCTTTGGAAGGAAAATAAAGCTTAAATTGAAAATTTAAATGCTAATTTTAAATTTATGGATATCCAAATCCCATATGTTCAAAAAAAACCCCCAATGAAATTAGTATACCCCAGTGAAAATAAATGTCCTGGTCACTCTTCCCCTCTTGAGCTCTCTGCTTTTCCAGGTGGCTGCAGTGAGATCTCTTGCAATAATGGAGTACTTCAATCTTTGATACTTAATTGTACCGGATTACTGTTTGGCAATGAACCAACCGGTTGGCCTGGGGACAGATCATTTTATTTAACGGCTCATCACCAGAACCTCACCAGCATGCAAACAGAAATCACCATTCTGCTGCTGCCAAAAAACTGTAAGAACACAGGAGGTTAATCACACCTGGGAGACACTTGTCTAATGACATATGCAGGTAAGTGACCACTTAAAAAAATGAAGGACAAAAGGCGGAAAAACACTGAAAAACCTGAAGGGAGGAAAACCTAAAAATCCACAGTGAAGAGATGTTTTTATCTAAAGGGAAAATCAACTAAAATCAAAGCAAGTAGGGTTTTTTTCATGGTTAATTACCATTACACTTACAATAACTTGTTACTTATTATTTGTGTAATTTAGGCTTGAGGGAGGAATATGTGAAGACTCCTGCTCCAAAAAAGTTTCAAGGCAATAATTTATGAGAGCTCACAGATAAGAGCCTTTAGATTTGACATTTTGATTTCTGTAATAAATTGTTTTATTTAAAAAGTAAAACATCATGTAAATTAATTCATCCCTCAAGCAACATGTAGAAATGCCTCAGACATGTTTCAACAAATGTTCAGTCTTCAGCTATGTTCATTATAATGTTCTACTATGATAACAAGTGCTCTGTAAATCAATAAGTAAAACTACACAGTGCCCAATTTAGAAATGCAGCTTCCGTCTCCTCTTGTCCTTAGCAGAAGCAAATGGCATTAGCACTGTTGCGTCCTCTCCTCTGCTGTGACTGCGGAAAGGTTATGAAAGGCATTTCGTACGACCGGTTATGAAAGACATACAGCAGGGTGGTGAAAAGTTTTTCGGGGGCTGTAGCAAATATCAACAGCTCACAGGAAAGGAGAAAAACAGACATCAAAAGTGATGGTTTTCATCTCCAAGCAAACAAGTGAGTGAGGAAAAAGAAACTAAAGCCTATCAACCAGCAGAATTCCATTTCTTTCTCCTTCCTTCTTCTCCCCCTCCAAATTAGCAGCCAGGTTCTTTACTATTAAATGAAATTTACTGTTAAGCTTGCTGGAAAAAATCACCCTGCCTCTTCTCTTTTTTTTTTTTTTTTTTTTTTTTTTTTAATGCATCTCCACGCAAAACTTTTTGGCTTTTGTTTTCTTTTCCAGATGCAAAGGCCTAGTTCAGAAAGATGATCTGAATATTGCAAACCCAGTGAGGAAGATCATTTGTTCTTGCCACCAAGATTTCCAGGATACTAAATAGATAGGGTCAGCCTGGCTTTTTTGACCCTTCCACCTCGTGCTAGTCTTCCCCTTTCGTAGGTGCTGCTGCTGCTGCAAGGTCAGTAAGGGTTTTTTTCCTTAAATACTAGGTAGACTTCAGATTAAAGGTACTTATCTAAAGAAATAGACTTTAGAGCACAAAAATGAGTTTGTAATACAAACATTAAAATAAAAATATCAAATATAAGCAAATATAGTGCATACAGTTTACTGTAGCCTTTCCTCAATCAGTAGATTTGTAGAAGAGCCTGACACATATGTATCACAAACATACATAAGAGGGAACGTGTTAATATCTTTGCAGATACTGAATTTCTGTAGAACACTTTGCACTAACCTAGTAAAAAACAGCGTCAGGTAACCATGCGATAAAGCATGTCTGTATATTGTGATGTGCTTACATGTCTTAATTCACAGAAAACGTGTGTGCATGTATGTGCATGCACAAACGCAAAATCAATGTTAGAACATATGGCATGTCCCAGTATTCCAGTTAATGTCTTAAACTTGACCATGTTAAATATCAAAGTTATTCTATCATCCAGTTAGAATACAGAGCTGAAGTGATAGGCTGCAGAAGGAAGCACCTATTAAAAGTTCATAGATGAGTCCCTAAAAATATACACTTATGGTAAAGCAATCGAACATACAGAGGCAATGATCAGGATCACTGAGCAGAATCTTGCACAGAGCAACATACAAATATAGCAAACAAATTGCCTTCTAGCGCTACCAATAGTAATAACATAAAGATGATAGCTATTTTCTACAAATAAATCTAAAATGACCTTTTGGGCCACATACAGTCTGCGATATTTTGTAATTTACTTTCCTTGATAATCATTTCACTGGAGGCCTGAATTTTCCTTAATTTGCCATATAGGATGAGTTCAGTACAAAGACACCGATAAGCAGAGACAGTGAATTAGCTGGGGTTTATTAGGCAGCTAATTCTTTGACCACGTAATTTTAAATGACTTAAACATCTGTACGAGAAACAAATACATCCAAAAGGCAAATCCTACAGTCTTTACTCAGGCAAAATTCCCATTGGACTCATGGGATTGACCTTAGTTGGGAATATACACAGGTTCAGGCCATCTTTTCAAGCTCAAATGTGGAAATTCTCTTTGGACCAGAGAAGTCCTCCGGGAAGGCTTTCTGATACCACAAGCATCCAAGACACCCGTCTGGGCTAATCACTAACACGGTTAGCATCTCTGAAAATAATACTGTCTACAGCAGAGGAATGTGTAGTCTGGTCTCATAAATTTCAAACCTGGGACAAAACAGAAGAATCTGGTAGAGCTACCTCTTTTTTCATCTGAATTACTAACACATTATCAGTTTGGTAAGAAAATATGAACGTTATTATCAAGCTTCCAGATATACAATGAAACTTGGAAGCAAATGTAGCAGTAAATATTTGCTACTGCATATTCACAGAAATGCTGAATACTGAATACTTATTTTTCAGTATCGTTACACTTTATAAATAGGTTATGGATTATGCCGTTATAAAACCATTAAATCATTCTAAATTTGAACATCCTTTGAAAAAATGAAAAAAGCCACCACAGCACAGAATAATCAACAGTAAGTCTATTCTCAAAAAAAAGAATGTATCTTTCCTTAAAGAAAGACAAGAAGTTCACCTGGCACACAAAGGTAAAGGCCAAATTCTAATACATGTCAATCCGTTTGCTTTAAAAATAAACCGACACAAAAATTTGACCCAGCTTATCGAACCTCGTGTTTGTTCCTGTTATTTTCCAAACAACAGTCACTGATTTTTTTGGAGGCGGAATTTCAGTTTTAGAGGCTCGGCTTGAGACAGTACAGGCCAAATGTTCACAACGAGCGAACAAAGCAGGCTAGTATCTGCAGGTGCTCGGCACCTCTGCAAACGCAGGTGTAAGGTATATGAACCAGGGCTTCCGCATTAAGCAGCTTCCTTTGAACAGCTGGTACAAAGTGCTGGCAAACTTTTAGCTGGCACCTTACCAGGCTGATAGATTTATATATTCATCCGCAGGAGAAAGAGCCCAGGGTAGCAGATGCCCGCAAAGCGAAGGGGAAGTTTGTCACCTGGGGAAAGCATGCAGAGATCAGAGGATCTAAGTACTGCTGCAGAAACTCTGCTCCCGGCAGGCGTCTTAATTCCACTTACAGGGGGTTCTCCCTGGCTACGATGTCCTGAGGACCCCACAGACTCGAATTTTTCACAGCCCTATTCCTTTTTCTTGGATTCCTCACAGAATTAGGGGGAAAGGTGTTATTAAACATCCTTTAGCTATCACACATACAGCGTGTGTCCAGTGCCTCCCCTGGAAGAGATCCTAGATGTGCACAGCAATCAACGTAAGGTCTCGGTATGAAAAGGAATGGTCTATACTAAGTCTCTGTGTCTCAAAAGGGAAGGGACAAAAATTTCAGAGCCACAGAAGCACATCTGCAAAGCCTCAAACACAAATTTCAGATCTGGTAGAGAAAAGAAACTGCATAAGGGAAGCAACATTAAAAGCATTTTCTGACAGAGGGGAAAAAAAAGTATTTTTTTTATTTAAAAGCTCCTTTAAAATATTAGGATATTTGTCCTGAGTACTTACTCCAAGTTATTATATTGTTTTAGCCTACTGAAAAGCAAACTAAAAAGAACAAAGTCCCTTCCCATAAACAAAATAGAGAAAAAAAAATTGGGATGGCAAGCGAATCCACTTTATCACTCTGCCTGGAATTTCTATTGCAGAAACACAAAAGTCTGATTTATTTTTAAAGCATTTTAAACACATACCAACATTACGTGGAAACAGGCCAGGTAAAAAATTCCATCAGAACTGACACCCTACAAACACATGTTACCAGTAACCGCTATTGAGCCTAAAGAATAAATGAAATGCTATACCTTTGGCAATGCAACACTTGGCACCTTTGTCAAGATTCATAGCAGCAAGGTATATATCTACTTTAAATATATAGTAAGCTCAGGACTATGTATTAAACACATTCCCCCCCCCCCCCCCCCCCCCCGTTAAGAGAAGTCCTTTTGTCCCACACTTTTAAATTAATTTAAAGGCTTTTTAAACTGAAACATTACACAACTTGTATTCCATAGCTGACCAAAAATCATGACTATGAATTCTAAGATAATCTAATCCTTGCAAAAACAAGCTTTTCCTGACTGTTATTTAAACAGTTTAGCTTTAAGAAAAAGAGAGGAAGAGTATAGGTGATAGTACGTAAAGGTGAGAGAATATTTTCTTGAAAATGTTATCTCTCACAGGAAGGTTTATTAGGGTTCTGAGTATCTTTAGCAAATCACGGCTTAAAGACCTTCATCGTCATCTTAGCAGTCAGTTAATAAAGGAAACAAATGCAAATTTAATATAAAGAGGGGTGGTTTCTGGAGTTAAAAGCTACCTACAATATCCACGTTGGCTGCATTTTTACCTACTCCATAACCAAAACAACCCCAAACAAACAGCAATTCTCAAACAGGCAGCAATGTTTCTGTAAAACACTGCAAAGTGCACTTACGGAGTGTTTTACAGCAAGCACATGGGTAGACTTAAAACACCTGAAGATCTTCTTGTATTTGGGGGGTAATTTAGACTCATGTTATTACCAGAATGTTTCCATGGGAAGAAAAGAAATAATAGTAAAAAAATAAAAAGACCAGGTATATTCTGTAAATAAAGCTTCGACCTCAGTTGCTAAGAATGTAAACTCACCAAAAGACTGAGAGCAAATTTCATCTCTCTCAACTTCTACCTTTCGTGCTGGCATTTGAATACTACGTGTGGAATACAGCCACTGAAGTCAGGAGTCAAATGTCGCATTTGTACCTCTCCTTAGCAAACATACTGAAAAGAATCCTACGCCACGGCTGCAACATGTGGAGGCACGAGAACTGAGGTTTTACGGCAAAACATACAGGCTTGAAGGACTTTAAGGGTAAAGCCACAGGTATTCAAACGGGATTGCATGTGGACCAGTAGGTGAAATCACATGCGTCTCTGGTGCTGAGGAGAGGTGTTAATTTTAAAATCTGTTCACTAGCCTAAAGGTGCGAGGAAGGATGGCCTTTGTCCTGCTCAGCTTCTAACAGTAAATGATATCAACTTTTAGGAATTTTTTTCTGGTAATGAAAGCCACGGTGGGCTGGAGGGAGAGAGTAAGGGACATCTGGATCCTCTTCTGGAATGACAATTAGGCAGTGGTCCATATAACAACAGGCAGCCAGTAAAATCACCAGGCTCATGCATCAGATACAAGTGATTACCTTCAAATATGATTTTACAGCAAGACTGGTCCCAGAGGTTATAATGGTTGTTGCTTGTTTCTAAGTGGACAGGTTTTTGAGCACTGGAAGTGAACTCCGCCAGGAACTATTACTTCCCAACAAATATTTCATGCACTTTTGGTGGTTAGTGCCATGGAGACTATCCCAACAATCAGTGCCTCTGAGGGATTAGAAGAAATTATTAGTCCAAAGTGTTTTGTTGTTCCTTCCTTTCCCCATCTTTATGTCACAGTGACTTTGGACATTTTGCTAGGAGACTTAAAGTTCTCCAATTACTCTAATAAGGCCAGTGAGTCATACAGCTCTCCTACTGCCTGAAGAAATTGGGGTTTGGATAAGTGCTAATGGTGTAAGGCTCAAGATAGGTTACACTGGGTCACCGCAGCACGTAGCGAAATGCACAGATGCATTCTGGGGCTGGATGGACGTACCTGCTTTGAGGTTTTTACACTTGTAATGTATGGATACAGCACATCTGGGTATCTAGAAGTCAGGCACACATGAGTGCTTTTCGTCATAGCTCTGTGTGCTTCTATGTGGCACTCCTCACCGCTGTTTATTCTCTTATTCCAGAAAAAAATTACCTGAATGCGGCCTTCCCCCAATCTATGCCAAATCTGAGCTGCCTTTGACAGACTTGTGTCTTTAAGGATGCCAGTGACAACCTGAAGCAGCCTAAGCCAGCAGGCACAGCCACCCGAGCCTCCGACAGCAGCAGGCTGCGGCAGGGCCAGGGTTTGGTGCAGAGCCCGGCTCCGTCACCCAGGCTGGCTCCTTCGAACCTCGCTCGCGCCTTAGGCGCCTACTGTACAATCAGCCCTAATGCCCTCAAATGAACATCTCTCGTGCACTTCCCTCAAGGGCTACAGTAATGTTTTCTACTTACGGCCACTTGTGAAGACCACTGAAAAATGGCAGCTAGTGCTGAAAGCAGCTGCCCACTTATTTAGCAAATTTTCTCGTAGATAGCACTTATGCTCTTGACACTGCAGCTGCTACTAGTTCCTATCTACGTGAATCTTTAAGAATTTCTTTAGATGCGGATTTCTAACATGTCAGAACATGTTTCCTAGCACAACTTAAAAGCCTTTAACTCAGCTAGATTGAGTCAAACCTTCAGAGAAAGCTTAGGTTTTAACTTGACCAGCTTCTAATATGAAAGTTTCATTGTTTGATTATGTCACGGTTAAAATTTGCTAGCTAACACATTCTCGTCAAATCCATTAACTAAAATATTGGCGTCTACACACTGCCTCAGTTTCTGGCTCTCTCTCCTGACTGTGTCCAACAGCTGGTTCCGGATAAGGTTTATAACTTTGGGCATCGTGAGCTGGTGTCAGTGGAAGTCCTTTGACCACAGAGTTCAACTGCCCTGACAAAAGCAAAGTTTGCTGATTTCTGTGAGGTACCGCTACACCCATTGCATTAGCCATCCTCCCACAGCAAATAGCGTGAGTTGAGAAATCTGCAGGTCTATGGAATTACTTCATTATTTTTCTTATGCAATTTTACAAAATTGTATTTTTTAGTTCCAACCATTTGGGCTTTAAAATATTACGAGGAGGATATAAGGAAATGTTTCTTTTTGTCCTTTAAAAAAAAAAAGTATTTTCAGGTTAGAAACTAAGAACAGCATGCTTTACACTGGCAGTGATCATTATTTTGGATATAATATAAAATCGCAACCTTTTACTGTCTAATGACCATTACTGATTATTCCACAAAATATAACACTTTTTTTAAACTACTGTTGGTCTGTTAGGTACTTCTGGCTACACACATAACTTCAGGCACCCATATAATCATATATTAGACAGCTCACTTATTTACCCTAGTACATATCACTTTAATTTGAGTTAACACCATTGCAATATATAAAGAATGTCCCTGACACTGGGATGAAAGATTTGACTGAAGCATCACAAAAACACGTTGAGCAATCAACACCAACACACAGTTAAAATAGATTCTCTTTTTGCATAGGAGGACATCCCTGCTGACATCTTAAGCCTAATATAACATGAAATTAGCAGAAAACATCAAGAAAAATCCACCTCCAGAAATGTCATCTGTAACACACTGTGTGATGCTCTAGATGTACTCCATTAACACAGACAAACTTTTAGAAAGTATAATATAATCTCTGACGGAGGAACTGAGTGTCCGCTTTTAGATGTTCTGATGCTTTTTGAAATCTGCTAGTAAACATAGCGTAAATAAGAATTGCTAAAATGACTTGTCGATGTGCAAAGTTACCATTGTGACAGGCCGTAAAATACTATATATGCCTCTTGGCTGCCTCTGAGACTAGGATAGCATGTAATATCCCTTTTTCTTGACCTTTCTTGCTGTGTACTTTCACAAACTTTCAGGTGCGTATCAGTAAGCAGGACCTAAACACTGACACTTGTTAGGTCTCTGCTGGGCAGTAATGAAGGTGTGACTGCATTTTTACTGTGTGGTATGTTCTTTCCCATTCAATACAACTGGGGAAATTAATAAAACATGAAACTTATAGTAAAATCCAGATAGTTTCTGGCTTTGACAGAAGAGTTCGGGAACGATAAGGACACAAAGCAACTTCTCACTCTTTATAAGATCTATTGAAGGACCAGACATGATAGCAAACTTTTATCCTCAAGATAAAAGGCCCAATTTTTTTTCTTTTCCTCTGAGCCACCTCAGGGCCAGAGAGCATCCCAAAGACAGAGAGACGGAACTATGAACACACATTCATTTGCTTCTTCAATATTCTTGAGGGAATTCATCTGTAAATAACAATTAGATGTTTTAGGAGTTTCCTGACATACCATGTGCAGCAATCCGATGCAACTTCTAAGGCCATAATAGAAACAAAGCTGGTAGGTGACATTTTTTTTATTTATATATTGTTTATGCTGTTATTCAGCTCTCACAATATCCCCACTGATCCATGTTCTGACAACTGTATCAGTTTGGGTAGCACCTTACTCTCCAAAGGACATCAAAATACTTGAAAGATTTGTCGCAGAAGAAAGTATTCTTTGTAAGACTGCGGTTGTCAGAATATGGTCCTTGGATGGTGACTCACTGGGCAGGAATGTGGTGCATTGCTATTATCCATTTACCATTTAATGATACAGACTTTAACATACAGCTCATACCAGAGCGTTCTAAATCCTCAGTGTGAAGAAATCTCAAATTAGCTGCAAAACTATTCAGAAACCTTCAAGCTGCCATGTTAGTTAAAATCAGCAAAACTAGAGAATGGAGGCATGCGGATATTAAAGCAATCAATATGATGGCCTGATCTAAAAATGTTTCAGGAATGATGATGTCAAAATATACTTTTATTAAAAAAAAAATCACATCTATATTGGCATCCATTATAAATCTAATTGGGTCAAGTATTTTAACTGCACTTTACATTGCTAGTATTAATGCCAAAAGGAAGACTATTTCATACATCCATTTTTTTTGCCAGGTTTTCATATTACATCTTTCCTTTTGATCCGATTCCTTAATACTGCATGATTCATTTGTACTGGTTGAGACATCCTACTTGTTTATAACTGCAGAATATTTAATCTTTATAAATACTCTCTCTCTCAGACTTCGAGGTCTATATTTTGAATATATCCAGAACTTTCAGGAAAAGCTTACAATGAACTGACCAAAATTGATCTGTGGTACAGTAACCAATTGATTTCTGTTATGCAATTCCATTCACTGATTTTAGAAAATAAACACAGGATGATTTTTCCCCACTATTAATGTTTGACGTGACACTCAAGGATACATTTAAATCAGACACACAGAACTCTTGGATTGATGTAAGAGTGTTAGGTTAAACTCATTTTTTTTAAAAATTATATTTTAATCCCTAAAGGATAAACATTTATCCTCTAAGATACAGGGATAAAGATTTTAATGGCATCTTGCTTTGGGATTCAAAATAAATAAGGCAAAGATGAGTTTCCATCTTCTTAAAACTAAATTACAGAGATTAAAATATATAAACACAAAATGAATGTATTCCATTTGCATATTATATTTCGCTCTTAAAGTTGATATTGAAGATTAAGGGTCAGCATTTAATCCTCACTATCCTAATCCCTAAAATTACAAAGACAGGCATAAGTGCATGTCTGCTCCACTAAATTACCTTGAAAGAAAGCAAATTCCGGATGAAAAGGGAAGCATATTTATATTATGGTGATTTAAAATCTGTCGCCTAAACACATCTTCTCCCCTCTATCCATTGACCTAAATTGCACACTAAAAGCTTGCTTGTCTGCAAATGGGCAGCTAACACTTTGAGACAATCCAGAGATTCTTCACTTACGCACAATCATGCCAACTATTTTTCTGACTACAATAAACACTGTCTTGTTCATATTTTGCAGAAACAAGAGTCAAGTTATAAACCAGAAGAATTTCTTTACTTTTCCCAGCCCGATTCCTAGATATAGATAATTCTAAAAATTTAAGATTCTGAGAGAAAAATGTATTACCGAAAATTAGTAGGTCAAGCATGCTCTGACTTAAACAGTTGCAACTCTAAGGGGAATTACACCCCGGTGGTTACGGTACCTCAGAGGAAGAAAAATTGTAACATAAAAAGTCCCTAGTCTCTAGAAGAAAAAAAATACTTATGCTAGAATGTTACTTCATGCTGTAAGACAGCACCGATTATACTCTATTTGGCTGCTTCTCTAAAATATTAGGGTTTTCCATAGGTTATATGTTGCAACTGAAATTAATGATGGAGCTACCGTTGACTTGAATAGGACAAGGACATCAACCCTCACTTGTCCGCTCTGTTGCCTTACCGATATTATAGCGCAATGGAGAAAAAAACCCAACATATCAACCACCAAAAATACCAGGACATAAAAGACTAAAAGCAAACTGAAGCTCATAGAACTGCATTCTGGATTTTACATCCAGCATTTATCTGCTTTCTAATATTACAGGTTGATAGAAGTGCTACACCACTGCCTCTAAGCTGCACTCAGCCCTTCAGATTTACCTTGAGAATTGTCTGTCTACATTTGTACCAAGATGTTCTAATATTTATTTTTGAAGAATTATTTTATAATTTAAGCCATCTAGGAGAGAACAACTTTATCAAGGAGAGAACAACTTTATCATTATTATCAAACTGAATAGCTCTGTAATTATAATCATCAAGAGGGCACTAGTTTCCTTCTTTTGAAGTTTATTTAAGATAATTTTATATGCTAAAGGGGAAAAAAAAATCCTGGACAAAACCTATTAGTCAGTATGTTTTTTACCTGTGTTTTTATAACTGGCCATAAGATTTCTTTCTACTTATCAGGACATGTGGAGCTACAACGCTACCACTACATTTAGGAAGACTGAAAAATATCTCAAGCTTAACTGACTTTGTTTTTTTTAACTCTGCACATTCCTCCATTCAAAGCATATTTTAGAATTTTCTTAAAATAGTTTTCCCACTAATTTTCATCTTCTGTAGGTATAAAAAACCTCTTTGAAACACAAACCCTTCAATTAAAAGGTTCAATCATCTCAAAAAGAAAAAACACACGACAAATGCTGCTGTGATATTTGGTATTTCAGAGCCAAACCCCTGCTGCTTGGTCATGATAGTTATAAAAGCAGACTAATGAAAGCAGCAAAATTTACAATTAATATTAATTCTGACGAAATCATACTGCTCTAATCAACTGCCTATCAAATGTCGGTGCAAATTACACCAACAAAAATAATTATTAGGACAGGTTGGCGGAATAAAATTTTTCATATATTCCATCTGCGTAGAGAATGCCTGTGTGGGAATTACTTTTAATGAACAACAAATTACAATTACTAAACTAAATGAACCATCTGCCTTTTTTGTTTGTTTTCACAGTCTCACTGGTACAGGGTGCACTATCAGCTTAATTGCCATTCAAAATGGCAGACTGACCTATCACCAGACTTGCATGTCCACAACATTTTAACCGAAAAGCTGTAGCAGATGTTTTTAATTTTATGAAAAGGACAAGTATGTTTCATAAATGTATTCAATACATTAAAGGCCGGTGTTTAAATAATAATAATAATAAGGTACATGCCTATTTCAGACTGGAGGGTTTGTACGACTAAATATCCCTAAGCCCTAAATTAGCACATGAAGTATTCATGGACCAATACTCATAGAAACAAGTCTTGATGTGCTTTATTAATGACTTTATTCAAGTAAATGTTCTGTCTCTAGTCTCTAATAAGTGACCACTTTTTTTCAAAGGGGCACGCATGAGGACTTGCAGTAATGACATCTATTAATAAACTTTTACCAAGCATTTTTAAAGTGCTTATTTGGATATGTCATCTGGCATCTGCATTAAAAAAAAAAAAAAAAAAGGAAAACCAGTCTCTTATTAGCATATGTCTCATATTAGCTGAGCTTTCCTTGTTGAGTTTTGGGGGGGCCATGATATTGTGTAACAGTTGGAAGATGACTGACTCTCATCACAGTCACTGAGAGGAAAGAGAATCTGACCTGGACATGCACTTGAAAAACCCCTCCACTTAGTACTGCTATATGACACAAAAGGGATGGTTGAGGAGAGACTTTGTATTTCCTTATATTACTACCTAGTGGCTACATCAGCCATATTTTCTAAAAGCTTGGCTCATTGCTTATTGTTAAAAACTTTAAGAATATTTCTGAAATTGAACCTTTTCTGTTGAAGGGGCTGAACTGCAAGCCTTAGAGACAAAAGCTTCCTCTTTGCCTGAACTACTAAAATCCTTCAAGCTAGACCTAGAAGTACCACTGCTACAGAAAAAAAAAAAAAGGAAAAGAAAAAACAAAAAAAGAAAAAACCACAAAACACCCAAAACAACAACAAACAACCCCAAGACTGTGTCAATATCCAGTGAATCTTTCATTTCTCCCTGAGACTGTCCACAAATGCCACTGTGTTATTTCAGGTTTGAATCCCTGATTCAAAGGACAGTTGTAAAAAGGAGAGAGTAAGAAAGACTCTTGTTTGTTTTGAACAGCTTTGGTTCAGATCTTTGGGAATGTGATCAATAAAAGTAAATACTATTTTTACATTCTGCTTTTAATGTTATTTGCATGTTTATTTTCAATTTATCCTAAGCTATTGTGACAATGTATAAGACAAAAATAAGTGATTAAGAGAATGGACATCTCACTTCTAATTATATGAAATCATTTAATGAGCCACATATACAGATTGATGCAAAGACAAACCAACTTCTATTTTCAGATTTCCATAAAGCTGGACGAGCGAAGGTGGCTTAAAATCATTCCTGGCTTAGGTCAATGTTATTTATCATTGTCCATACTAGGAGCTACTGTACATTGCTTCAGAATAATAGATTTAGCTGGTCTGCATGTCAGTGCCCACTCACATACCCATGTCTGACCTGGGGATTAAAATAATCCTTATTCTCCTCCCCCTTCTACACACCTCTGGCTACGACTAGAAACAACAAAGCAAAACCTGATTCCTTTACAAGGATATTTGACTTTTAAAGGCACATTACAGTGCTTGCATAACAATGTTATTACGATTAATATTTACAATTAGCTAACCTGTAATACCGGTATTACTAACTACTGTTCTTTGCAGAGATATATGAGGAAGATATGATAAAAACCTATTAAATGTTAGTTCATTCACCGAACAGCATTAATAAAACTGTTTCATTCTCATCTTTACTTTGCAGTAGTCTTGTTTCTCTTGCTATTTGGACTTTATTTGAAGAAGCTCTTATTTGAAAGCCTTTGACTGGCTTCCACGTCAGTTCACCTTCCAGGGTCTGCATAGCTTTGTTTTGGCTAACGTTTTTTGCTCTATAGTTCTTACCATTACAGCCTGGCTGCCTGGAAAAATTGCATCTCAATTTTCCCTTTGAGGTCTTTCCTCAAATAATCAATGTGCTTTCTTCCTTTCTACCGGAAGAAGCTTTCCTGTTCTTCTGGGTCAAGCAATACTTTTGCCTCTTACAGCTCTTCTTTAAGGCCCACTGACATCCTAAAGTCTGGGAATTCTCCAGTACATTATTAACACTCTGCAGGGAAAGGGGAAATACGGAAAAGTGAAAAATACCATGCTCAACCATATGCCCCTCCCTAAAGAAGATTGATCCCCCTATTGCAATTCAAATCATCTGCTCTCCCACACTCTGTCTGCATTACAGAAACCAGCAGTGCTTCCCAGGCAGAGTCCAAGTGCACGCCCTGCCATCTCCCAGCTCTGTGTCGGGACAAATCCCTGCAGTGCACCCTCTTACCTCCACTCCTCCCATTCCCTTTCAGACCTGGTTTCCACACACAGATATTGACTGGCCAGGGCTGGAGAGTCGCCGTGGCAAGACCCAGAGAGCAATCTGGACACAACCTTGGTAGGTCTGGATTGTTTATTCTGATAATAACGTTCACAACACTGGAGTTTGTCTTCCTAATCCTTGCTCAGAGCAGAGTGCACCAAACAATTAATAACGGCTACCACACAGAGTTAACATGTTACTGCGATGCCGACAAAACTGCAGTGAAAAAAAGTAACAACGTGAGTCAAGCCACATCTCCCATGGTCCCATGTGGATTCTGCAGAAACTAGCTATCGCAGGAGCCGGGCAGCAGATGCCCTGCGGAATAAAATTGTTCTGCTTCCTAAAAACATGGAGAGATGTTGTGTGGGACTGAATCATAACTGCTCTTAGAATGATCTATAAAAGTGTTTCCAATAGTCATCTGAGTTTAAAAAACATATTCAAAGTCTGTACCTTTACATGCTGTACTTGGGATACCAAATTATCTATGGAGTAATGCTGATGAATTGTTACTCAAATGTGAAAATGCAAGTCCAGGGGTCTATGAATGCTCATCTGAAGGGAAACTTTTTGTCATGTTCTTTGAGCAGAAACAAATTAATTAATTGCCCTTTCTGTCTATTGTTTGTACTTCCAAATTAAATAAATGAAACGCTAATTATGATGCAGGCACTTCTCTCCCAAGCTGAGTGATAAGTTGACAAAGAAAAAAAAAAATAACCCAGACATGCAGATTTGGTTGTTTACTGCTGGAGTAGTACCTTGCCTTAGCAAGACTGAAATTGCCAATAGAAAGGCATCTTATTTACATTTGAAACACTCAGTTCTCGTATTCATTTTTGAAGTCTAATGCCGTCCTCCGAGAACAGTCACTGAGGGAGACAGAGAGACGGAAACACGGGAGTAACACTATGAATCATACCCTTGGCCCAGCTATTCCGACATGCTGTCTGTGCAAGTAGCTAATATCAGATTCACAGAAAAGCGGGCTACAAACACAAGCCCTTAGAGAGCCTAAATGAGTGTGCAGTGTGACAAGGGATCCTTGCCTGACCCTGGAAGACAGCCTGTTTATATTCTGACTTTAACAATAATAATAGGGAACCGAACGTTCTTGTACCTTTTTGTTTTAGCCCACATAATCAGAAACATCATTAATGTTCATCCCCTTATCCTTCTTAAAAATCCTGATAAACTGTTTATCTGGATAACCCCCCACTGCAGCAGTGAGTTTCACAGGCTGATTATTTACTGCAGAAAACAAGAGTAGCTCTGAGTTTCACTGAACGCCACCTCCCTCTCCTACTACAGTGTCGAGTAAAGGGAGCACATGGCTGGGTTTCACTCTCTCCTTCATCATTTTATATACAGCCCTAAGCCATACCACCTTGTGCTGTGATCCCTTCAGATCTTGCAGGCTAAAGCAGGGTCAGTACTTGGAGGGGAGATCTCCAAGGAAAACACCAGTGCTACAAAAGAGAGTTTTGGTAATTCATTGATGGTGCTCTCTGTCTAAATTAGTAATGAGTCAGTGCCCTAGCTTGGTGTTTAACAGCACCATTCTGTTAGGAAATGTTTTCTTTTGGTTGAAACAAAGAACAGATTTCATAACTGCTTGTACTTAATAAAGTTATTAAGTACGTGGCATATTTTTTTCAAAGGAGGAAGAGTGTTAAGACAAATGTCTTGGCCAAATTTCAACTTGTAATTATGTTCTGCCTACCTACAGGCAATTCCCTGTGCAGTTTCACTTGAACACAGCTTTTGGGGTTTTTTTCACCTGCCTTGAAAATACTTGCAGTGCAATGCTGCTGCACACAGTTAAACATGAGCTTCCTTCCAGTCTACCAGTATATACATGAAGATGGCCCTATATACACTTAGGCTAACACAGAACGGAGGAGCACTGAATTTAATTAACATTGTTAAAACATTTTGAAAGCCTCTGAATAAAGGCTTTACAGAGGTGTAAAGTATTACCATGGTTCCTACAGTCTATTTATTTAGACTTAATAAGATTCCCTTCCCACACACACGCACACATGAAAGCCACCTTTTTTTGCTTTGCCAAGTAAAAGCACATTAATAAATAGTACTGATATCCAAGCCATCAAAATTTCTTTTTGCCTAAGAACAAACTTTCCCACCATGGGCACCCTTTACTCCCTTTATCCTGTAAGAATGTGAAAGACAAGTGCACTTTGCTATGTGGTGGAACGATCAAAAATTACTAACTTTGATCAAGAAAGTGAGAAAGCAGATTCTGCATTTGCCAACCACTCTGAAAGCACAAGCCTCCAGCATCTTTGAGTTTAAGCTCAGGGCACTGCTAGCTGGTCTGAATTACATATGTGAAGTGAAGATTTCAGAGAAAATCAGAATTCGACTCATTTAAGTCTTTATAGGTTGAAACAGAGCGAAACTGCAACTAGAAAGAAGTTGTGAGAGTTGGAATAGATCTGGGACAGCAGCTGCAAAATACTTGCTGTCAGAAGTGCTGGCTAATGGACAGTTATATTCCTGGCAGCTCCAATCTCCCAGAAGTTCGGAGGTTCATCAAATGCGAAGGTGGCAAAGTATGGGCCACTAAGTTCTGCGTTTAGAATTAAAGCATCAGGAGGAGAGCTGGAAAATACTGGATATATTAGCCTTAAATTCCTGAATTAGTTCCTTCCATGCCCCACCTCTTGGCTGTTTGTTTTCCATGAATTTCTACGAACTAAATCTGCTGACCTAAGCAAGGAATTTGTTTCAGAAACAGCTATGTTTAAATGCATACTGCAGAATATCCGAGGAAAGAACATTCTGAATGTGTAAACTGAGCGTTCACGAAACAGCCCATTTCTAATGGTACATTTGCAATCAATCAGGGAACAGAAATATACCATGTGTCAACCCAAAACTTACCAACAAAGCACAAAAGTTTAAATGTATTAAATATTGCAAATGACTGTAGGCTGAGCAGCAGCAGCAGGACTGAGCACAATTTTTTGGAAGATATTTCTAAAACAAAAGAAATTGAGAAAGGCTGATTTGAAAGAAAAGCAATATCCATCCATTTAGCACTCGGCCATATATAAATGACCAAGGCATGCTTGTCACTCCTTGGGTTACCTCAGTAGCCAAACATAAAATTCAGCAAGGCTTACAACTGTGGGACAGCTACACAATGCTGCCTTGGCCATTTCTACCAACTGTTGAATCCCACCAGCATGACCTCGGTTTACAACACAGCTGGTATACCCAGATCCCAAGCCTGGCAAGACACTGACTCAAACAATTGATTTCATCATCCAAGTCTGATGAAATAGTTGTGCAGATGAAAATCATCTGCATCTTGGAGACACCCTCACCTCAAGCGCGGATGATTCTCCCGTAATGGCCTTGGGCATATGTTGATCAAGAAGGGTGACAGACTAGAACTCAGCAATACTCCACATGGGAGCACATGAGTGCACCCACTGGGCTGATGAACAACCACCCCAAACTGCCCCCACTCCTGAGTCCTCCTGCAAAAAAAGAATGGAGTCACTCAAGAGTAACTTCATTTATTGCTCTCATGGCCTTCAGCTATTCATCAATACCACTTTATCATCAAATGTATCAAGAGTATCTGACAGATCTACAATAACAGGCATGCCTTTAATAGTGTCTAAGGGGTAAAGAAATGCCCTGATGCCTCTGTCATGAAGTGCAGCTGGTAGCACCGATCGTGCCTGTCGTCTTGCCTTTAAATACAGCAATTCCACACGTGGGTGTATTGAAGGGGCAAGAGTTTCACCAATTGATGCCTGAATGTGCATATTCAGTCAGTCCTAATTTGACTCTATCTTCTGCCAAGAAGGTGAGAGTAGGTTAGAGTTCCCAAGTCAAACTCTCCACATTTTTTCATTGTAATTAACTTCAAATATTCTAAACCATATATCTGTATTTATGTCAATAATTAGTACAATTAGTTGTGCACATGAATATTTAATAAGACTTTCCACTAAAGGTTGAACAGTTTAAGGTACTGGCAATAGGAAATGGTATTTATTTCATTGGTGGGTGTTAGGATCCTGAAAATGAAAGACAGAAAAGATCTGTTCCTTCTTATTGTTAGTACAGAGTTATTCCCTATAGTGATTTGGCCAGATTAAAAATCAGCATTTAAATAGAAGTCACCAATTCAAAAGAGTAGTTCAGATCTGGAGTGATTACAACGCTTTTGCCTGCCAGCTGTCCAGCAGTCCATCAGAAATGGTCTGGCACTCTCGCTCTGTTTTTTGTTTGGGGCATAAGTCATCAAAAGTCACTATTGCCCTTATCAGGATTGTTGCTATCAGCAGAAAATCCAGGAAGTGATAGCTCAGGTACCAGTACCCCTCCTCTTTATGCTAGAACCGTGCTTGCATTCAAGTCATTATACTGGGAGACTCTGCACCGATGCTCTGTAGTTAGCAGGTATCAGTTGTCTGCCTTGAGTGCAACCTCGAGAACTAAAATTCATTAAAATAATTTTTAAAAATCAATGCACAAATTGAGACTGAACTGTTTAAAGATACTGTTGAACTGCAAAAGACTTCTGAACATTAGAATTAAAAGAAATTCTGAGGGTTTTACTACAGTGGCTAAATTCATTTCAATGTGAATTTTACATTTTGATCACCAAGTAACAGTGAATTCTTTAAAATGTGTTAATAAGTTTTGATATGTATCTACCATTGTGTATTATAATATATATTATTATTTATAGCAGCATAACCCACACAAGTTCCCAAAGGGTTAATGCAACTAGATGAGCTGAAATTCATGAGCATAATCCTAAACAAGTAAGTTGAAGTTCTATCAGGTCTATTTCATAGCATCAGGGATTACTGCTAGCAGTCTAATCCTACTGAGCCTAAGGGAGGTACGTTGTATTGTATTTGAAATCCTGGCCAGGAAAGAACGGAAGGTTAAATGGGTGCCTTGCTCTGTAATCAAATATCACAGGCACTACTTATCTATTCAATGAACAACTAACGTAGAAAATCAATTAGGAAACAAATAGCTGCTTCTTTCGAATTTTTTTTACCTAACAAAAAGAGAAAGTGAGGAGTAAATGGTTTTATAACATATGTTTAACGAAACTGTATCATACTATCCACTATAAAATAATTCTACACGTAGACTGGCAAACATTAACCAGAAGGCACAAAACACCCCATAGAAACTGCTGGTGTTTTAATGCTATTTCTTTAAGCGTGAGGGCTATTTTCAAGGCTAGTGTGTATTCGAACACCAGCAATTGAGCGTCTTCTCAACTTATAAAGCAGCACACAGAAACTAGGCATACAAAAATATTAACTGACTGCAGATAATTGGACTGTGCTCAGATGAAATCACAAATACATATCCGGTTGTTTGTAACTGAACATCTTAAATTATGTATCAGTTGTGAAGAGCATTTCTTCAGCTGTGCATCCTCTTTTGTTCACTTGGTTAAAATCCCAGGAGTACTGAAAAAGGCTGAAGCTCCTGCTGGTCTTTGTTCCCAGCAGGGAGAAGTCCCTTTTGGTGGTCTTGAGGTTAACACCCTACCCGCCTCCCCCCCCATACCTGTCATTCTGAATAGACTTCACAGTCTGTGCACACAGACAAACAGCCTGACCTGGCCAGCTAGCTTGACCCCTGGGCAGGAAGAAGATCACATCTGGTTATTAATATTGGGACATTAAAAAAATGCAATCTTCAAGGCACTCGGAGAAGCAGGCTGGCAATTATACAGTATGCACTGGATGTCAGTCAGGGAGCACGTTAGCCTGATACTATGTCCGAGAATGCTAAAACATTCATTTTGCTCTGATGAGGGGTTTCAAATACAGTCTCCCTCTGTATCTCTGAAAGCCGGTAAGAGAAGTTAGCCCAAAGCACTTAAGTCTTCAGCTTATCTGTTCTTACACTTCCCAATTTTTAGTCTGTTTTACACAGTTTTATAACATAAAACATTTGTAGCTGAAAACTGACATAACTAGAAAAAAAACACCACATGATTTTACAGGAGAGGAAGGCACCTGATAAATGGAACAAAACCTCTCAATATTACAATTGTGCTAAACATGCCCCCATTACATCCCCTGAATATTTGACCACTATCCAGACTTTTTAGTTCATTCATTCTAGACATCTGCATATTAGATGGCTTAAACACACTTAGTTTATAGCATTGGCTAAAATACACAGACACACATTTGTACATGCTTGTGATATATACACATGCACATGCAAAAAGCTTTATACAGCATATATTTAACAGTGTCATGTGTGAAATACTAGTGCCACCAAAGTCAATGGAAAATTTACTTTTTGCTTGAGTTGGGCCAAATCTTAACGCTTTCTAAACGACAACACAGAGTCTCACTGGGATACGTACTGAGAATATCAAACCCCTGGTCCAATGCCTTTATATAGCCAGATAATTATTTCTATTTGCCCCACTGGTTATGCCTAAAACAGAATGAAAGATCATGGTTTGGAGTTCTTATATGCTGTATTTTGCTGGCATCCCAGCCTTATTGATGCCACATGGAAGATTTTGGATTGCCAGTGTGAACCCAGCACAGGTCCAGCATCCTTCACAAAGAATGCTCTGATTCTCCAAGGTGCACTTCTATACCTGTCATGTGGAAGGTAGAGGAGCATGGTCTTCAGAGAATTCTCAAATCAGTCCTAGAAGATCATAGAATCATAGAATAGTTTGGGTTGGAAGGGACCTTTAAAGGCCATCTAGTCCAACCCCTCTGCAGTGAGCAGGGACATCCTCAACTAGATCAGGTTGCTCAGAGCCCCATCCAGCCTGACCTTGAATGTTTCCAGGGATGGGGCATCTACCACCTCTCTGGGCAACCTGTTCCGTAATCTCTGTGCTTGAAACCAGACCTAAAATTGTCTCCAAGGGTAGCTATTATTAATGTTCTCAGCCCAGATGATAGCTTAAATCAGCTGTCATTAGTTTAGTTTTGCTGCAAACCACCATCAAGTCTTTTTCCTTGCTTCCTTTCAAATGGAAAAATTTCCTTTCAAATTACATTGGGCCAACACCCAGGATAGGCCGCCTACCAATGATGTGTTAATCTTGTGATCTGTGAGTCTGAAAAAGGAGTTTATAGCATTAGAGGTGGGAAGTTTCCAGCTTTCCAACAGAATGCTAGCACTTGTTTTTAGCTCTGATAGGCCTTGAGATGTCAGACCTTCAAACTGAAACACTATTCTGTATGGAAAAGCTATTATAGGAAAAATGTAAGACGTTTCTAAAATATATTAGTCACAAAGTCACAGCAGTGTTTTTTCCCCTTAGTATTAGTGGAGCTTAGCCTGGTACATGCAGCCATATGAAAAAAGAGTATTGATATAGTTAAAGAGTGCTCTACAAATTTCTCACATATTTTTCCTAATGCAAAATATGCAAGAGGTTCAAAATGCATGATAGTTTCCTGTGGGATAGTCAGCATACCTTTTTCTGTCTTTATTACTTAAAACAACACGGCCAACTCAAGCTCGAGACAATAAAACCTTTATCCCACTCATCCCAAGTAATTATAAATGCATATTTGATAATGTACACAAACACTCACACAAGAGAAAGTGGGAAAGGTTATTGGCAGAAAAGAGAAAAAATATAAAGGAGCTTGGGGCTTGGCAAGAGTGAAACTGGGCTAAGTACTGCAGAAATGACACCGTTCCAGACGTAGATGGCACTGTGAAAATAGACACGTAGAGATGTTGGTAGAGCAGGAAGAAGAAGAATGTGGTGAGGTGGTAAACACTGGCCATATGTGTGCGCAACTGAGGTTGCAGAGAGTAAACCACGAGGCAAGGATGACACTATGCACAGTCCTGAGGGAGCTGGCGTTTTGGAGTGAAATTCCAAGCTTGAGGCAAGAGAGGAAATGTTTCTGACAGGTTGGGGCCTTTCAGGGTGGAGGCTTTCTGGTTTTAAATAGTAGCTGCTTGAAAAATGCTCACAAATGTGGAATAATTTAGGAGGAGAAACAGACTATGGATGAGGTGACCTGGTGTGTATGCTCACAAACTATGTCATGGTTATCAATACCCAGTAACCTGTTTTGATCTGTAAAAGATATTTAGGAGGTGAATTTAATTCTAACAACACACACTCTCTATCAAACAGGGCAGCTGTTTCGGTGAGAGGGAAAACACTTTCAAATTCAAATCCTCTCCTCTTTTTCCCACCTTCTTTGCGGAGCAGTCTCTCTGACTCTTCCTTTGTAACTAGCCTTTTCTCTAGAGCACCAGAAATAAATGGAAAAACCCTAGAAATAAACTTTGGGAGAAAAACAGAAACAGTAACCATCAATTTCAGCAAGAAATTACCCAAATAACAGAACTTTTTGAACTGGATAATTTCTCACAGTAGTGACAAACCACAGTAGTCAAACCACAGGAGAGCCATGTCCCAGTCAATTGACAGAGTTAAGAAACACTGTCATCTTGGAAAACTCCTGGGCCAACTCCATTCTTGGAGTAACGCTATCGAGATCAGCAATACTACAACAAAGATGGATTTGGCCCACATTCTTCCCGTCTCTTTCCTCTCATCACCATTTTAATAGGAAACAAACAACTTTTTTTAAAGCTTCAAACAAATTCTACAGAAGATAAAAAGTCACACAACCAGTAAAACCCCTGTATTTTTCCTGTATCTTTGCAAATGTTTGGACTTTTGTTTAACAATAGGACCTATCTCATACTAAAGAAAACACCACATGGACTCTGCTCGTGTCATTGGGAGCTGAATATCTTATCTTTGTGGCAAATTGAGGAAATAATCCTCACCAAAAACTAAATGCTAGATGAAAAGTTGGGGGATGGGGTGCGTGAATGAGAGCCTGGTATATGTTTTAGCAACTAAAAAGAACAACCGGTGCTTGGAAACAACCGCGGTAGTTCATCAAGCCCAGAAGGCACTGACACAGCCCAGACAGACTCCCTGCAAGGTGAGCACATGAGAAATGAAACCTACCTGAGCAAGGGATCAAAATTCAGGATTGCATTCAGACCCTACAGCTTGCGACAGCAGCTGCCGCCTTTCTATCCCAGATAAAACGATTCCTGCAGTCACCAGCATCCCCCCTGAGCCAGCTCTACCCGGGAGCTCCCCACGGCTCCCTGTGCAAGGGGGATTTCGCTCTCATCACAGACACGCGTACGCGCGCTCTAGCTTCTGCCCTTCCCGGTCCTTCTCCCGACGCATCCCCTGCGTGGCGTGCGGTGGGAAGGACGGTGCACACACGGCTGGCTCGCTGCCAGCCGGGGACTCCCTGACATGAGCGGAGCAACCCTGCCCTCCCCCACGGCAGGGAACTTGCATCAAATCTCCAATTTCTTTTGCTCCATTAATGGTAGCAAGGGAGCTGAGCCAAGGTTAGAGAGGGTTGTCCTGTGACCGTGTGTTTGTCATACATTTCCTTATTTCAAGTTTTCTCCAATGACTAATACCCTCTTTAAGAGTTTCAAACAGAAGTAAACTACTCTGAGATGCAAACTGCTGGAGCTAGTGACAACTATTTAGAAGTATTTCATTTTATGGGGGCATAGGAAATAAAAAAGGAAAAAACAACAGTTATGTGCTTTAATTTTCCAGAAAGAGGGAGGAGGGAGAATCTAAAGTATTTCAAATCTAATTTTGTGAAAAGACATTCAGTTAGCTACAGCCAAGATAAATGCATATCAACATGCCTCTTTTGCTTTAACTAATTAGCAGTATTACAGGGTTCAGTAGTGACATTTCAGCAGTAATTGATCCTCTGATACAATTTTTGTGTATTTCAAACTAGCCGATACATCCAGTCAAGAGGGCTGTGCAAGGACGGAGGCTGGCAGTCAGCACAGAGGAGCCGGTCACCGCCTGAGCGTGACCTTGGACCCCGGGATGCTAAACACACGCAATCAACAGGAGCCGCTAGCGCTCAGCATTTCTGGAAATGAGACCCCTAATCCCTTCACTTTCAGCACTTCCGTCACCCCTGGCAGGTAGCACAGCTACTTTAAATTCAGGTGGCGACTGCCCCAAACTAGTGTTTGCACATACTCACACAGGGAATCAGGAGCTTCCTGGCTTGCTCTGAAATTAGTATTTCATTTCAAATTTTGTGCTGACTTCGCGGGGAGGGCATTTGGCATCATATTTTCACATTACTTCATACTACATACAGGATAACTTAGTTACTTAGAAACTATATATTTCTTTCTCTTCTAAACTCTAATGTGAAAGGTTTTAATGTCAAGCAGCATGAAGGCCAGAACAATCCAAAAGTCAACACAGCTCCCACAGTATGAGTTCAACCACAACAGACATCCCATCTGTATTTCATGGTGTACCTTAATAACAATCAATAATACATTAAAGTTAGCACTGAATAGTATAAAAAGAGCACACTACAAAGAGCCCATTTGAGTTATACCTCAACCTTGTAGTCCACATGCAGAAAAATCTTCTGTTTTGCACCAGCAAATGAACATCTGTGGTAAATACTTGCAGATAGATGGCTGAATAGCTATTTTTATTCTTCAGGCTTAACGAATAGTTAACTGCCTTTGGGTATTTGCACCCCAAGTCACTATGTATAGCAATAAATGTGGGAAAGCAACAAGAGGCAGCTGTCTGAAGAGACAGGCAATGTGACACGGGGGTAAACTGGATGCTTCTTTCCCTCACTCTCTTATTATTAGGGGGAAATGAATTCTTTCACGGGGTAATTCAGAGCTGGAGTTTTTCTCCCCCAGCTACCTAAGCAGGAAGCAGCCTAACCACTTCACATAGGCACCTAACACAGAGGCAAAAAAATCACGGATTAGAAATGGGCAGAGAGAGAAAACAAGCTAGAGGGACGAACAGGCCATTTAACAGAACGAAAGTTACCTCTGGGTCTTCTAACATCAAACCGGGATTGATCTTGCAGAGGGCATAAAAGAATTCATACAAGTAAAGACCAGCCAAAGAACCATCAGGAATGTCAGAGAGGTTTAAAGCTGGCTGAGCAGGCAGGTGAAATTCAGTATTGACAAATGAATCCAAGAAAAAGTATATTAGAAGGAATAATCTGAACCAGTCAAACAAATTACTAATGTCTAAGTTAAATGTAACCACTCTAGGACTCTTGGGCATCAGTATGAAGGGGAGCGTGGGAAGAGACATGCAATGAAAGGCAACATATTTCCAGCACAGAATGCAATAGGATTTGTTTAAAGCAGATTATATTTTTGGATGCACCAGGAATGGGACAGTAAAACCATAAAGCTCCACTGAGAACAGTGTGTTCAGTTCTGAAATATCTGTATATCTCAAGAAAAATTTAGCAGGGGTAGAAAGAGTTCAGCAATCAGTGATGGGATTAGCAGAAATGTGGAAAAACTTCTACTAAAAGCAACACTGAATAGATTGAAATTCTTTGGTGCATGAACAGTGTAGGTAAAAAGAGAAACATGATAGAAAGATCATAAAATAATCATAAAGATTATTATGAAGACATAAAGATTATATGGAAAGATCATAAAACAAGTAAAAAACCATGATTTTTCTTGTTCTATTACCAGATGAATAAACAAACAAAACTTAATAACTTAAATGAATGACAGAAATTTTTAAAAGCTGAAAAATGATTATTTAAATGCAGGTTAAGTTAACCTGTGGAACTTCTTGCCACTGAATGTGATTGAGCCAAGAGTTTGGTTTATAAATTGATTTGATGTTTGTGTACATATAAGACCACCCAAAGACTACTTTTGGGGAAAAAAGAAGATACTTGAATTTTTATGATGTTAGTTCCTTGTTCTTTAAGTACAGAGGACATATGAGAAGAAAAAGAATGTTCCTGTATGAGCAACATTATTCCATATTTGCCCATGAAAGATTTTTTTGCTCTGCTCTGAGAAGCAATTGTTGTTAGCCAGTCTGGAGCAAAGAGATTAGATAAGGTGGACTAATGGTATAATTTGCTGTGATAGGACAATGATTGCATACTTGGCCTATCAACGTGTTGTTGCTTCTAAAATAACATTCTCTTCTGTTATGGACAGCCACTGCAAGAGATGTACTTGACTAACTTTATTTGCAGTGGAGTATTTTTCATTAGGACAGGTTGGAAAGATATCTCATGATTAAGTGACTCAGAAACAGCTCCAAAGAAGAAAGAAATATTCTTTACATCCAGACCAAATCCTGATAATTTCAGCCCTAAAAGTGTCTATAAGAAAATTATGAGTAACAGGGAGAAGGAAATTAGAACAGAAATGGAAATCCAACCTTTACTACAGCAGATACTAACATATGTAGAGCTTTGTACAGTATTATAGCAGGTGACAGTAGCAGCCTGGGGTATGTATGGACACATAGTTTTGAATTCTGTTTATGCTCTTGGGAAGCGTACACTTTTATAAGCACACACACCCCCCTCCCTTTTTGCTCCCCCGCACTGCACCCCCTCTGCAAGAAATCCAACAACTGTGACTTCCTCCCAAACACTAGTGTTGGAGAATATCTGTCTCTCTAAAGTTCTCATGAGCATGAACAACTTCAGATTCCATCTCTGATTCCTCCTGGTAACAGACACTGCATTAAACACACGTACAGATAAATATAGGCAGACAGAAAGATAGACAGATACATAAGTGTATCTTCACATATGTGAAGAAATTAAGTGGTATGCTTAATTATATTTCTATAAGGTCCATTTAGACTGCCAAACATATTGGGGGCCAACCTCTCACTCACCTCTGCTCAGTTAGAGACACATGTTCTTTTTCCCCAAGGCCATGCTCTGTTTCCTAGTCCAGATAGTATTGAGCTTACTTTCTAAATCTATTAGGACAAACAACTACTAGACGTAGAGGAGAGACATTTGTTTAGTTCCTGTTGTGAACGCTGAGGCACAAAGCCTTTGTATGTGAAGAGCACAAAAGCTGAGGGAACTGGGATACGGGCTTGAACTCTGTAACATGAGGTTTCAGAGTTCTCCTTTTATTGATTTCCACCTCAGCTCTCTTCCTTATCATAAAAAATATTACATACATACAACTCCTCAAAACCAGCATAGCTCGTGTCCTTTGTATACCCCAGAATGCTTTAGGTAAACCTTATAATCTGATACTTCTGAAGTAGCTGGGGCCACAGAGTTTGAGCTGTTCAGTGGAGAGAACTCATGAAAGAAAAGAAACACCCTAAAAAGACTTCTGGATCCAGGTTCTATGTGTAATATGTTGAGTCATAGATGATCCCACAAACCTATTTTTGTTTTTCAAGAAAATAAAAAAAAAAAAAAAAATCAAAGACACTACACAGTGTCTAACTGAGAAAGGATTTGCTCTTTCTGAAAAATACCCATCAGGAGTCCTAACGACAAGTTCCAAACACTCTCACCCCTTCAGTTCTATAAGCCACAGAAACCCAAGTATCATGAAGATACTGGTGAAGCCTGACATGCTACAAGAAATACCAGTGGACATAGGAACAGGGAGACAGAGCACATTGGCAGCTTATCCAATTCATCACGCCTAGGAGACTATCTTAGCAAGTCAAAAACTGACCAAGGATATCCACAACTTAGGTACAATATGTATTTCTGAGATGCATCTGCAACAGGGTTAGTCCCAGGGGCCGATACAGTAGTGTTTTCAAATCTGCCCCATGAGTCTAGGTCACAAATTTGGTAAAATTAGCCTTAAACTATTTTTTTGTGGCCTGTGATCTTTGTCATCTGAAAGCTAACTTCAGAAAATCCTCCTCTGATATATCCCAGCAGGCTCCTGACTTTCTCCTGGGTCAAAGATTTTGAGTCACAGAAGTTCCTGGACAAATAAGGACATAAGGTTTTCAGAAACACTTGCAGTTTGGCCTTGTTTTTTCCACCAGCTTCATTCTTCCTAATTTCCAGTCATTCATTAGCTGAGTACATAGCTGCAAATGCCAAAGGGTGTTTCCAAAATAGTAACATCTAGATACTAAAAGCTGTCTCATTTCAGTAGTAAAGCAAGCCTTTTTCCATGCTCTCATCACTAGCAGACACAAAGAGCAAGAATACCAGGATCCTCCTTAGACTTTGTTTCATTGTTCTAGCTGTAAAAATATCAAGCTTCTGGTCATTCACAAAGTGTTTATTCAATTAGAAAATTTTAGTATTTTTGCCTCAATCTATTTCCCAGAGAGCAAGTTTTTGTCTAGGTTACATAGAAAATAGGAACATTGTTGTTTGAATGGTACGAAGCTGCATCAGAGGAAGTTCAGATTGGACATTAGGAAAAGGTTCTTCACTGAGAGGGTGGTCGGTCACTGGAACGGGCTCCCCAGGGAAGTGGTCACAGCACCGAGCCTGTCAGAGTTCAAGGAATGCTCTTACTCATATGGTTTAGTTTTAGGTAGTCCTGCAAGGAGCAGAGTTGGACTCGATGATCCTTATGGGTCCCTTCCAACTCTAGATATTCTGTTTCTATGATTCTATGAATAAGAAGAAGTGCTCTTCCTTCTTTTTTGCCATTAGGACCCAGAGTTTTGAATTTAGCGTAAGGATAACATCAGTCATACCTGGTATGATACTTGAGCCAGTTGCAACTTTCCAGGATTTCCCATGGAAAACATCTTCCTTCTTAATAAAGCAGTTTGGAGACAACTGACCTCCCTCACTCCCCCAGCCAAGGACTGCTGTAGGCCCAATCACAAGTTTAGGATATCAATGGAAAAATTCCATGTGTGTCAAACAACTTTAGAACAAGATGATATAGACCATTGGAATTGCCTGCTAAAGTTCTGGTAAGAAGAGTTTCCACTGTAAGTCTTTGTTTCGAACAGGGTCATCACAACAGGATTGATCTTGAACTTTCTCTGAATAAGGGTAATCTATTTTTCTATAAAAAGTCTGGGCACAAACTATCCCTGAACAGCAGATTCTGTGTGGCTTTTATGGGTAGAGGTGGCTCTCCAGTTCCTCTCTCCAGGAGCAGTGCAAGGAAGCGGCGTATGTTTTCCTTTGTGAGAGTTTACAAGGGAGAACAGAGATTACAAATAAACACTCTTCTTTGGGCAGACTCCTGAATACTCTCCCTATATGCTAGGTTGCCTGCAGACACTCCAGCAATAAACCGATAGTTATATACTCATGTATTTTAGAGATGTGAATCATGTTAACCGAATGGTTTGATTAACACTCTAGGATAACAGTTTTAAATAGAAAAAATGACATTATTTGTTAGGCAACTCATGTGGTCAAATATCCACTCTTGGAATAAGATTAGTATATTGCCATTCATGGCTCCCATTAACAATATGTAGTTTCCTACTCATGCATACAAGCAAGGAGTATTGCTCATACTCTTCGTATATGACAAAGCCATTTTTTTTTCTGTTTTTGTCACTGCTACTGCAGTAGGATGCCCCAGGCATGGGAATCTGCACACTTCATCATTCAAAGACTACCTTTGCTCAATTTTTGTTTCCTTCAATGCCCCCTGCCTTTAAAAGCTAAAGATTATCTTAATGCCTTCCCTCCCACAGGGAGAGTAGCGCATACAGTTTCCCCTGAGGCTATGGTGCACAGTACTCTGTGTATCTGCCTGCTGCCGAACTGCAGGGCTGGCACCTTCTGCTGCGGACCAAGGGGGTCATTTCCATGACATCCTCCTTCACGGCTGTCCACAAAGCGAAGGTCTTCCCATGCTTAGCAAAGCTTCACTTTCTTTATATATCAGCACGAGGATGTATGATCGTCATTCTGCACTATCTATCTGCTTGTACTAAGTACACCAGCCTAACAGACAGACCACTAGGATCAAAAAATATTGCAAGCTACCACTTGTAATTCATGTTTTATCAACATAAAAACTCTACCCACGTTTAATGTAATTACTGCCTATTTCCTGTTGTACTGTACTGTATTTTGCCCACAAACGTACACAAGGAAGTTTATCCAATAAAATATGTCTCCTGTATTGTGCCCAATTCTTGCTAAAACCAACAGAATTGGTATTACTCAGCATTTCACACTAGCCTCTTCACTATCCTTCCTTATGAAATCTGACTGGAGCATTGCTCCAGTGGTACCGCAAAGGAAAGAAAAAAAATAAATGCAGAAAATTAATTTGTTTCTCTAGCAAGGCAGACACATATAGAGCCACTACAGTCTCAAGAGCTGTGTGTCAAACAGCTCAGAGCTCAGTTCTGCACATAGGTCTCTAAGGTTTTATTCCCATCAACCCCAAGAGTACACCACCCTCCTGTGGCTCCCAATTTGTCTGGATGGACTGACAAATGCATAGACCAGGGGAAAGTTTCTCCCAAATCGCTTGTCAAAAGCAACAGCAAAGCTGAAGTACACATATGCATGTCAAAATACAACTTTCCTATCACGTCTCAGTCTTTTTTTTTTTTTAGTGTTCCTTCTTAAATACATGGAGGAGACAGTGGAGAAAAATCCCACTTGGGAGAGTCCGGTAAACTGTAATTACAAATTTTAGAGAAGACACCTGTAGTGAGTTGCGTAATATCAGCTAAAATCTCCTAAGGGTAACAAGAAAATCTATGTTGCAAGGCTGGGAGGGAGTGGCTGTTAAATCCATAGCTGCAATCTATTTATGCACATATACACATGCACTCACATTGACATAATACTCTTAACATACACTATACACTGCATCTCTACTTTGAATCTCAGTCAGAAATAATTACATATTTCTCTTAATGTCTGAATGAAAGAACTCCAGGCACAAAACCCAGCTGTTATACAGCCATTTTGTGTGTTGAGCATACTGAATAAATGAAGCTGATCCTCTTTATACTGCTTTTGCTCTCCTCCTTGCTCATTCTTCCTGCTCTGCAAGAAGTTTGGTACAACCTCCTTTCAAGGAGTAGTCTTATACATCCTCACCCAGGACAGCACTCAGATTGGGATCCCGGACAGCATTTCAGTGGAACAACGTGGGGATTCTCTAAACCATGATTTGAGAGTACCTTTCTGCTTTAGCAGTGTACCATAAACTGAATACAACGCATGCTACCTTTTACAAGGACCATTATGTGGGACTATTTGAGAGCCAGACATCTGAATATCAAATAAAATATACATTAAATATAATGTTAAAATTATTTCTCTACTATTATATTTTAAATTTTAAATGAAAAAAAATATGTTTGAAATTACTGTTCTGCTAGCCCACAACTTGTTTGGGTTTTTTTTAATAAATATACTTGTCTATCGCATATAAGTACATACAGTAGGCATATACATTATGTATAGCTATGTGTAGCTGACTACACAATGTGTTCTTTGAACATTCGTTTCTCTTTATACATAAAAGCACAACAGCATAATCTGAATTACAGTAACTAAAACTTGCAGTGGAAATTAAATTTCATAAAACATTTAAAACCTTAAATGAACATAAACCTGAAGGTACTATAAAAATTGAAATACCCTCTATCGTGAGGTTTGTGTTTAGCAACAAATTAGAATAACTGTTGTTTATCACTGGAAACAGCTTTCTTCACCTAAACAAACAAGAAGAATAAGATTAAGCAAAACATATTTTGGCTCCTCAGATGTGCAGACATATTCCAATTTCCTTTCCACAATGATTTTTATGCAAATCAATGCTGCACAATCTCCTGACCTCTTTTACCATCATACTGGGACAATGACAGTTCAATAATTGGACTGGCATATATCTAGGATATTTGATTTTAAATTAAAAAGTTAGTGCAGGACAATTGAAATGAAAAGAATGTGACTTTGTGTTAATTCTGGAGTGATCAAGTATCAACATTTCATGCCAAAGAGAGGAAAGCAAACAAAGTGATGGGGGTTGTTAGTCCATTCGCCCCCCTATGCATATACTTCACACCCCCCACCTCAGTTGTTAATTCCTAACAACGATGCTTTCATCCAGAACAAGGATAATGAGAAAAACCCAAGCAGTGTTCCTTGGGGAACTGTTACACTAAAAGTTACCTAAGGACTAAATCCCACTTGTGCCTCCTGCACGGGATAAAGATGAGCAAAGCATTCAATATCCCTGGCTGATTTAAAATCCAAATATGCAAACAGCATTATGGAATCCAGACAGACTATTCTGCTTCGCTAATGGCAGATGCAGCAAAAAAAGCTAGTCTAATTAAGCTTTTGACTTTGAACCAGCAGAGAAGTGGACACCTCGCTTGAAGAAAGCGGCGCATAACCCCAGCTGAAGAGCAGGTGCTGCACGGTATTTGCATTTCCTGCAGAGGATGCTAGCTAGCGGGACCAACCAGCTGACCGTGAAAATTCTTGGCCCTAAGTGACCCAAGGACAGACTATAAATCCATCCTATAAAATATAGTAAAAGCCCCGTTTGTTCTTCCACCCTTTCAATATGTGATGTTATACATTTGTGATTATCTCATTTTATTGGGCTCTTTAGAAAGCTGTTTATGATCATTTGTGGACAAAACAAAGGCTCATTGTAAACTCTTTTTTAAATAAGTTGGAAGGTCAATATGAAACAAAGGGCACCACTTTCATGACCGCTACATGCAAGCTATGCTTGTGTGTGTAATATTACAATGCATTTCAGCAAAGGGATAGAGTCCTAGCTAATTACAAAGCTAACATATAATAGTATTGCATTAGCAGCCCAAGAAATTCCTATTGAATTGCATACATCTGAAAACAGAAAGACGCGCTTGTGCTGAAACTTAATTATCTTGGCAAAAATTGTGAGGGCTAGATTCTCAGAAGACATAAACACAAAGCTCTGCTTTACACTCCTGAGGATCTAATTCTTTGTTTTTTCAGATAACCTCCATCAGATAAAACTTACCATTTGGATTGACTAATTTGCCTTATTATTTATGGTATCTACAGCTAAGTAACACAATTACCACTCGGTTTGTGAGGAGGAAAAAGAATACTGCTGATCTACAAATACAAAGTCTGAAAGAGACAATCAGCGTGCTCTGCCAGGTTAAAAATGTTAATGCTGTTGCATTCCACCCTAGGCAAAGAAGACAAGCCTTTTTCAAGGACAGTTCTGACTAAAATTCTTTTTTATGGGTTCAAAGTAAAACATTATGGTAAAAAATGAATACAGCTTTGTTTGTTTCTTCAGTCATCGTTAGCAATGGACATAAAGGTATTCTGTTTTTGAGCCCATATGGAAAGATCATCAACACTTTCTGCTTCTGGGTCCTTTGCCAAAATACCATATCCCACATGCCTTTTACCTTAAAACATAAAAGAAAAGGTGTTGTTCTGGTCAAATAAAGAAATAATTTTTACTAGCATACGTCTAATGTTAAAGCTGCCTAAATCCTGCCAAAGACATTAAAACACCATCTGCAAAACAGATTTTCATTAAATTGATCAGTTTAAAGTTAAGCAGCTAGGCAGATGATGCTTTTGAGCTAACCTTTAACCTTCTTAAACTGAAATCAGGTCACTCCTTTTGGGTAATATCTTTGCCGTTTGAGAACACGAGAGGTAAAGTGATCTATCCAAATTGAACTGACAATCATAGCATTAATAGTGTTATGGATCAATATTTGGTCAATAAAGGGAAAACCAAGGTAGTTTTCACACAGCTGAGTATTAGTCTGCTAACTGCTGCCTGTCACTTTCCCTGAGCAACTAAATAGTTGCATATATGCTGTAAACTACAGTAAATATCCAATAAAAAAAGTCTACTAAAGCTATTGTCAGCTAATTGAATAATATTTTTGATAGACTAACTTTATATATTTATTTGTGATTAGAAGTTGATCCTGTCGTTCAGTTACTCGGTTAACTGAAGCTTCTTTTCAGCCAGTCCAGTTTACTTCGAAAAAAGGCTACCCTCTATTTATTTATTTATTTATTAAAGGTATTTGGAAACTACTTTATGAGCACAAGGACATGATATATGCGGTTCCCTGAATCAAAAGCTATTTGACTAAGCTACAAAATGGCTTCCTTAAGAGCAGTTCCAGCTATATGTACTTTATATCCACAGAGACAGATCACCGTCCTGCCTCAGCTTCCCAAATCTGCAGAAGTTGAACGCTTCCTCCTGTGGCATGGAAAGGCACTCTGTTGCTATAGAGGCTTTCTCTGTTTACTTGTGGAGTCACTGAATGCTTCTGGATGGATGCTGCGAAGGACTCGCAACTCTTCTGTGGTTTAATCTGCTAATATCGAGCTCCACAATTCCAAATGTAAGTCTTTGGGAAATTCATTTAGCCCGAGCTGAGTTCACTCAGGGTAAGGCCGTCTTTGTTCTGGTTCCTAGCAGCCGCATTACCAACACCATTTGAATACTGCACTTCTGTAAGGAGCAATCAGGCCGTTTCTTTTTTAAATAACTTAGAAAACAGCTAAAGGTTTCACTTTGCCACATTTAGAATCTCACTCTAAAAGTGACATTTCAATACTGCCTAAAATTATACAGCTTCAGAAGAGAAGCTCTGATGTTCCTGGTCGCTTTAAAAGCTACGGTTATGAAAAGACATCCTTTTATTCCATCGGTAGTTAAGCACAGGAAGAGAAATCAAGCTGTTATGGCAACATTTATAAAAAGAAAATTCACAAAACAATAACATTTAAATAAATATAAATGACTAGAGAAAAAACTTTGAGGTACTTGACAAACTAAAGGAACAAAGTCACGGATTCCTTTTCTGTGCTTTCAGATGGTTTTAGTATTAAAGTTTTTATTGCCAAACCATATTCACAGCACCTTAATTTTAAAAGAGTTAGAGGAGCTGCTTGAATATAAACACAATTCATGAATATTCGATATCGCTCCCAAGGCATATATCTATTATTCATACAAATTAATGTTCTTTTTTTCCTTAGGTGCTCTAAAAGTTTATCTGATGTATCAAGAGAAAAAAGTTTACAACTCTCTTGGTGTCAACAGCTTCACCAAGACCTGACAAAGCTATCAAGTCTGCTAGCAGATAACTTTACAGACTTTCAAAATCTCATTTATTTCCACCTTGAGGCCTGAACGCACACCCACAATTAAAAGTAAAGTTTTCTGGGTGACGTACAGAGGCATTACATTCTGTTATAAAGCACACACATCTAGAACATTTTGGTTATTTGGGACACACTGTAGTACTGCAAACCCAAATCTTAAAAAATAATAATACGAATACCCAAATTGATATTTTAAATAAGTCATTCCTCTCCCTCAAATTAGCCTTAAAAATGAGATTCTATAAAAATAATGTACATACGTGTACATGTTATCTGCTTTCTGAGAGTTGTTAAGTCTAGCAGCGTTCAAATTTCCAAGCTTCTCTAAGAAGTCATGAGGGAGAAAAACTTGTCAAAAAGCTGAGATTCTCACTAGCAATCCTAGGGACAGGTCTTAAAAAACACATGTATCGGGAGACTTGCAACCCTACAGTTCCCAGCAGTACGCTTTCAATTGTCCTTCTGCAGGACATGAAGCTTGGAGGGTGTGTAAGGGCTTATGCATTCCTTCTCCACTGGCATGTCTTTCACCCTCACTGATTCAGAGACTGAACTTAAAAGGTTAGCGATGGTCATTTGCCACGTATGATAGCTGCACCACATCATAGGTGCTACCGAATTACTCAGCCTAACAAACCAGGATCTGGAAAGGAAGCAGTTTAGCGGCAGGACATTTTTACTGATGGGGGCTAAGAGTTGAGGCTCGCTCCCTTAGTATGCTGAATCAAATGTTTTGAAGGACATGCTGCAAACCCAAACATATTTGAGAAAGATTTCTCCAGAGATTGGGTTGAGTGAGTGAAGAGACAATGCTGTTTTGAGTAAATGGTTTGTACCTTGCAACTCCAGAGCTACACCTGTGGCCTTATTTAAAAAATAAGCAACTAGCATTTTATTTTCCACAGTTTCCAAAGCTTTGGCAGTGAAGTCACCTAAGAAAAGCCCTCTGCCTTCCCATCTCCCATTCTGTCATTCCTATATGTGACACAATTTGCAGCAGCATCTCTCTGAATGGTGGCATGATAAAACAGATCATTGAAATAAACCAGGTTAATACTCCAAAAAAAGAGATGGGGACCAACTGTGTCTAACTTAGATCATTTAAAAAACCTGACTCAGAGTGTGGCTCCAGAAACAGCGTAACCGGAGGAAGCAAGGAACCGCTTCACGGATGACGGGGAGCAGGAACTTCTGAAGCAGCTTTGCTGCTGAGGCAGGCTAACTGTGTCACTAGACTCTCAGCTCTTTTGGCACTTTTCAAAATAAGAGTTTGGATCTTTAAAAAAATGCAACAAACAAGCACAAAAACCCCACCTCCCTGGAGTTAAGGAAAAATGCAATTTAAATAAAATACATGATTAAATTAGCAGAGCAGCCAGCACTGTGGGACAATATAATAGATCCAATCTTGTGTTACTGCCATTTTTGTCCATAGCAGCTCCACCAAGGTTACAACTATCAGGTTATAAAATGAAAATCCACGTTGCTGCCTGTGCACCCTGTGTTAGCTCAGAACAACCATTTGAACGTGGTTGAACACCAGCAAAATGTTATTTCTTGCTTAAACTAGAGGTCTGCTGAGGCTTTTCTGTATTTGTTCCGTGTGTACACATTTTCAACATGATTAGAAAACCAGCGTAGTTGCTGTAATCAGCAGATGACTCCTGATAGTTTAGTTATCACAGATTTCTAGTATAAATCAATAGGTAACACTTGCAAAATGGATTTTCTAATCATATTTAGAGCTTGTTACAGTGACTAATGGTTTGCAATATTTCCTGAATTTTTATATCCCCTAGACAAAAGAAGTTTTTAATAAGTTACAAAGTTATTCATCTTGGAAATGAATGTGTTATATTTTGTACATGAACCAAGACAATCAAGCCAATCCAGTAAACACACTGCAGAAAATAAGTTACCCCATAATTAAGGTTTGGAAAAAGTCACGACAAGTTGTGTAATAAATGGTATTCATCACTCCCACATATTCATTATATCCACATAGTTTTTTCCAGTAAAGATAAAAATATAGTTGCCATTCTACTAACATATTTATCTACACCACACCCTTTCATGTTTGTGAAAAATCATTACTGGTTTGGAAAAGAAGGGCAGACAAAAGGATGACAGAGCTTACTTTTGAATATCCCTGGTAATAATGTGGCATATTGCATGTGCTTGCTGAAAATACCAATGTAAAATAACTTGGCTGTGATAGATTACGGTTGCAAACAGATACATATGCCAGAAAGTGATCTCCTTCCCTATGCAGGGTATGGAAAAATGATCATTTTCCATAATCTCCGTCAAGCTTATGATCAAAATGTAATGGACAAAGTCTGAAAAGATTATAAGGGATGTAAAAGCCCTCTAGTCATTTATTATGAGAGAACTTTTTTTAAAAAAATCCTTATGTTCCCTGTGTTTGCAGTAAGTTCATCCTAAACGGGCCCTCAGGTGAATCAACACGGCTGCTCGGGAGCACTTCTCCCTGACCAGCCTGCATAGCTTTTGTTCGATTATACACATGTTCAATAAACATTTATTCCACCGATTAACCAAAATCTTGTTCGATTAGCACTGAAACAGTTAATTTCCTAGTCTACTTGGTGCGGACTGCAATTGCTGTCACTGGCTTACCTTGTACAGTTTCAGGGCTGCCTCGTGCCTGTGATTGGTAGTATGTAAGCGCAATTTATCCACGCTGTTGGTGTAGTAGTCACAGGCGTTACATTTTAGGTGAACTGGGTTGCCAATGGCAATACACTTCAGCCTCCACTCATTAGTTTTGCCCCCTTCTTTAATGTGAGCCACCAGTTGATATTTCTGCATATGTTTGTCAGTCTTGCAGTGGAGCTGGAAGTTCGCTTTGAGCTGAGTGTTGTAGTTACAGAGCTTGCACTGGTAGATGTCTCCAATTACAGCCCTCCACTCCTCTTCGGGGAGCGAACGTTCACTGCTCACATGCACACTTAGGGCCTCCAGGCTGTCAGAGGTGAATTTGTTGCAAACAGCACACTGGAATAGCTTCAGCGCTGGGTCACTGATATAAGGTGACAGCTCTCCTGCAGTAAGGAGGGACAGGTCATCACCCATTAGCTGACCACTGGCAAGCCGGATTTCAGGCGGCAGCTCATTATTTACTACAGGAAAAAAAAAAATTAAAAGGGAAAGTAGAGACCAGCAAGCATAGCACACACAAAGGAATCCGTAAAATAAAGCCTTGACAAGGAGTTTGCTTTCTCTAGAGCTTAAACTATAAAAAGCTGTAATAGGATTGAATCAGGATCAATTACAATCATCCCTTTCAACTTCTAAATTCCCTCATCAGATAGCTTTAATTACTCCTACTGGGCATGATGTCATTCTGGAATTTGTATTTTCAAAGGCATGAAAGTTGATCAATAA
>CM020216.1:136623114-136625614 GCA_009819775.1 Phoenicopterus ruber ruber | reverse complement strand
TTTGGGATAAAAAAAAAAAAAATCCTTGCCTAGGAAAGGCTTCAGTGAAGGTCACTGAGATATTAAGTATGAAGGATAGCTGCTTAATTTTTTTAAAGTGTAATCAAATCTAATCTTGTCAGCTAAATCAGAGAGAGGAAGTGATCAGTTTAAGATACATCAGAAGATTTGCATAGAATGAAAATGAATCAAAATTAGTTTTGGTATCTGAGATGGCTAAAATGACAGCCTAATTGCTCCTGAATCAAACGTCACAAAGCTTGGTGTGTAATTTTAATCATTGATGAGATCCAGGTTAATTATGCTCGTGGCACACATGCAATTTAAAAACCTTTTGAAATAATCTGATCACAAAGAGCATGAAAACCTAATAATTCTCTAATTAGTCCAGAGACAAGCATGTTTACCTTCCCATTTGGCAAATCTGCACGAACAGGGTATGCATCCTGAAGAAAGCCTACACATCTAATGCATTCTCCTCCTAAGGCCTTATCTACAGCCAGAAATTTGCACAAGGATAGTTACACCAGAAAGCAAATCCCAGCCCCTTCCATCTGTAGAGCACTGGTATAAATGTCTTCATACTGGTATCTCTCAACTCTGACACAAAAGGATAAACAATGCTGGTATAAAGCATTTTTACGTGTATCCACTCAGCAACTGCGCTCGTGAGACTGTTTCAGTCATGTGTAAACACACATGCAAGCGTGAAGACACACACCCGGCTGGCACCAACACGCACACAAGAAGTTTTTTGGACCTTTGCAGAGGAAAACAGAGAGCAGCAGTTCTGTTTTGTTTTCCAGCAACGATACAGGGATGCGTGTGAAGTAACTCTGCCCTACCCAGAACTATGAAAGGATCGGTCAGGGTGAAATCTCTTTAGCAGCTGAAACTAACTGATAAAGGAGGAGTCAATACAGCAAAGGGAGCCAGATGCAACTCCCTAAAACTATTCTAGCCCTATCTGTGGCTTTCCATTTAACCTTTGCTGCTTGAAGCAAGCTCTACCCATACTGAAGTATATCATGGTATACCACAGCATCATAGTGTCCAGCACACACACAAACACAGTTGCCAGAATAGTCGCGGGCATGCACACCATACTGCGACCGGGACAGCATTTATGAGCATTAAATAATTTTAGGCAGATACAAAATGGGTTCTGCAGCATAGCATCTCACCCTTCCCCTTCTTCCCACAACCCTGCACAGAACAGTCTTGCTGTTGCGATCTCCAGTCTTAAAAGATATAGCAGAACTAAACTAGATTTTTAAACCTTCCATCACATAACCAAAGTAAAAAAAAACCCAAAAACAGCACAGTAATAAGTGTCATAACATCTTTTCTGTTACTTAATCAACATTTTTAAATAAACTGCACATTTATAGTTATCAGTCTCCTCACATAACTTCAGTATTAATCAGTACTAAACAATGACATCAGCCCTCTGATCACAATTGTATAAACAAGAGTATATTTCATTCCAATTAAAACAAATACTAAATCTTTGAACTGACGAGCAACACAGAGAGAAACCATAATGTATATTTCCATACTTGAGCTGTTTACAGTCTTTGTGGCCATGTTTGCTCTCAGGTTAGGTAGATGAAATCATTATACCTTGATGAGGAATTAAAGATTACTGGGATGACTTACTGATTGTATGTTACATATGATGGAACATGCATCCATTAGAGGTTACAGCATCTTCAATACTGAAAAATAAAAAATCTCTCCCCCCAAGGGACCTTCTGTGAGAGTTATAACGAAGTTTCACAAAGTCATAGCTAAAAAAAATCACAAGGACTGCCTCAGACCCAACATTATTCCACAAAGTCTCTACAACAGACTTCAATTCTCTTTAGAAAACCGATCACAATGCAAACCGTACAGTATACTTCCTTCTCGTATGCAAAAATTAACCCCCCAAAAATGCATATATATTAAGCACTTATCTGCATAGCCTTAAGACATCAAGAAAAAGCAAATCTCTGCCAGTGTTATCAGCTGAGTTCATAGAAATACATACCTGCCGCTCTGCTTAGTATTTAAAGTTCTCTCAGTAATTCACAAGGCCACTAACTTTGATCATCTAAATCCTTTTCTCGGAACTAATGGCCAATATACAGAAACCCTTAAATTGCTAACCTCTGCTTTCCTCCTGGAGAAACTGTGCTCTAAACTCTGCTCAGCTAAATTACAAAAACCCACCTACAGCCAGATTTGCTAATGAAAAGGGGGTGCTTTCTGAACAATAGGAGAATTCCTCTGCATTTAGAATGCAGAGTTCCCATTAGAACAAAGAATCACAAACGCCAGTTTTACCTCTGTTTTTTAATTGAGATTGTCCCAGCCCTCTTCTACGGTCCAGTGAGACAGTGTTTGTGAAATGATTAAAAAGAACGTGATCTGATCAAGAGGATGGAATAATGGGAAAGGAATGCTAGGTTAGCCACAGTGCTAAGTGCTGGGAAAGAAGACCAAGAGGCTTCTTAGC
>CM020216.1:136503114-136620614 GCA_009819775.1 Phoenicopterus ruber ruber | reverse complement strand
TGATGACTGCTTAATCCCTTTGATTTTCTTTTACTAAATAAATATTAATCTACAAATCAATCAGATCCTGTATTATAACACACACAATATACACTATGAAAGGTTATGTAAATTACACTCAATTTTACAAACATGCCATTAATGAAAAGAGCCCCCATGCTTTCCCTTTTCACCCCCAAAATCCCTATTAAATTTGGAAGTTCAAGTTAATAATCCTGCTAAATATAAAGCTTAGCTATTGAATCCATATTCCTTTTTCCTTTAAAGAAATTTGCTGCATCAATCATTTTAGGAATTAATAAATCATATTTACTGTGTTTATTCATATGTCGATACTCCCAATCTGTAAAGCTTTCACCATCTCTTTAACTCTGACCAAAGTTAGTTTGCATTAGATGTTGTTTTAAACTCACGTGGAACTAGATTAATTAGAAGCAGCTAGAAAATTAATCCTAATTGTCTTCACTAAAAATCACACTACCTGGTTCTGTCACCTGTTCTCAAACACTATGAAAGAGATCGTTTGCATTCACAGCTTTTAAGAAAAAAATACAGAAATGTAGTTTTTTGCTTCATTAAACTTAAGCCTAATTTAACAAAAATGTAATATTAACATAAGTAAGGATACTAAAAATACTTTAATGATGTGCAATAGAATAGTATAATCTTTTGAAGTGTGAATAATCACAAACTTTGTGATTTTACTGAAGTCTGAATGTGTTCTCTGTCAGCACATTCGGAAGGTAAGACTGAATTGCAAAACTAACAATGACTAGAGAGTCAAAGTGGCTCTATAATATTCACCTGACCTCTTTGTTGTCTCAAAACCAACTGTGAAATAAATAAATGCTACAGTACTTTTTTGTTTGCCTACCGCTAATTTGCTTGCATGCTAAAAATCCTGCAATTACCTTTCTAAAAGTTATCACAAGGCAGGTAGTTGAGCAAACATTCCAGTTCTCGGGGAGATACTACAACTCCAGATTACCTCAGAAAGAGTCTTGATGAAAACAAAAAATAAAGAATCGTGCTTTTGAGCACATTTACAAGAGTTCAAGACTCTTCCAATTATGCATCTGAAAAAAAAAAAAAGCTGTGGGTATTGTAAATCAGTTAAACATTTAAATATTACTCTGTATTAAAATCAGCCTGGTCAGTGAAAATACAGGATTTTCTTAAACAGTTTAGTTATTAATAAAGCATTTGTTTTTTCTAGAATATTATCATGGCAAATTTGTTTTGTATTGCCAAGATCAGCTGGGCATTTTGTTTTTATTATGCATAGTCTTTTGTCATTTTTTTGCTCTGCAAGTTAATTTGACTGCTGTGCATAAGTGAAGTGAGCAATTCAGTAATTAACTTTTGTGTTTTAAAATGTATGAACTTTAATTAGATTTCATTATAAACAAACAAATGTCAACCATAATTATAAGCTCCTTGGTTTAACCACATATTATCCCTTTTCAAACAAACTTGATGTCAGACAAATTAAAATCAAGCAGCCAGCAATTTTGAGTTGAATTTTACATGATCTGCCAGTAACCTGATTACTTTAACTTCAATATCATTACAGGAAAAGTATTTCAGGAAAAATAATTACAAGAATTCCAACAGGAGACAAGCTTAATTGTATTGATTCAAAAGATGCATGTATATAGGAACCATGCTGAAGGAATAATGTTATCTTAAATCTACAGTTACTATTAAAATGATATTGCCTGGCATGAAAAAGGCAATTTGAGATTGGTGTCTGGAAAAGCAGAGATACAAAACTAACTGAAATAATTATCTTTACCCCATTATACTTTAAGCAACAAAATATCAATGTGGAACAACTTCAAGGCATGAAGGTTTGCAGGTTTATTTACTGACTGGTGTATCTATTAGTACCAGGAACAAGTGGAGCTGTCAGGACGTAATGAAGGTAAATGATTAGTTAGCACAGAGACTGAGCTCTTCTTCAATGCAATAAGAGTTAATTAAAGTTTACCACCAAACATCAACCAAAGCAGGATGTTGATCAGGTTTCAGCATTAAGTGCAAACAGACAATGGTTGGCAGCAATTAGTGCAGCTATCAAATGACATGCAATGATAATTATACATTTAAAACAGCTAAAGGGCTTGTGGAAGGGAGGGAAGAATCTCATCAGCTTCTTTGGCTACGTATAGTCAAAGTGCAGGAAACAGGTATCAGATATTTCACTTCAATACTGTAAATCCATAGAATTAAAGAAAAAAAAAAAAGTTGTACAAGCACATTATCTGAAAGAGGACGATTCACTGTACATGAAATGGAAGAAATCTGCAGACGACTCCTAACAAAGATAAGTACTAGTTAGATTAAATAAATTGCTTTGCTGCTGCCACTCACGCTGACACACATAAACAGAGAAGTGTTTGGTGTTTAAAGGCTAGTGGCTGCAGCTTTATTACACATTTCTATGCCAGACTCGAGGTTACCTGGTATCTTTAGTCCCTGTGGCCATGTTCATAACACGAGAAGGCCCAGAAGGACCACGGGCCTGAAGCCTGTGACCACAAAAGGGAGTTTCACACGCTAGCTGCAAGCCCGCTGCGAGGAAGCCTGGGCTTACCAGAGGCGATTACCTGCTATCTGAGCCACAGCCTAAGGCTCTGCCACGCATCCCCTGCTCTCCACCCCCTCCGATCAGCATACGTGCTAGTTCTGCCTGCTCCCAAACTTATGCCCAAGTTTCGGGAAAGAAAAAGGAAGCAAGAGCTTTCCACCACGGCCGAACGCTGTGCAACGCCCGGTAGCGACACAGGCGCGCTAATAACCCGGAGCACAGGGAGCGCCGGTGCCATCCTCCGCCACGCTCTGCTCTGTTTCGAAGGCCTTGCGTCATGGTGGCAGCTACCGGATCAGCGATACAACGGAGCGGGTACCAAACTTAATTTTCATCTCGGCCTTCCATTAAATCCAAAGGAAAGATGATAAACTTGCAGCAGCACCTCTACTAGCAACACCAGACAAAGGAAAAACTGCTCTCAGCCCAGCGCCGGCAGTCTGCTGAACCCCCTCGGCATGGATCTGTGAAGTCAAAACACCCCCAATTCTGCAATATCAAACGCACGGGAAGTACAGCAAAGCAGGTAAATATCCTTTCCGCGAGCAAATAGCCATTATTAACTGGTGTAGCCAGACAGACAACTATCTACACACGTCTATTATTCAGACAATTCCTCAGTAACCGCTCCACGCGCTGGAGATGGAATAACTCACTCCCGCTCGCTCCTCTTGGGCTGGCATAGTGCAGGTAATGGGATTACCTGGTTAAACACCTACGCAGTTCCACAGCAGCTGAATAGGTCTGGCAAGTAGGATCCCCACCTCAAAGAAATCAAGATTTCTTCAGCATTTTTACAGACAATGTCGTGGCAAAAGCACCCTGCTCTTCCTAGGTGTGTAAGGGGAAGCAAGACGAGGTTTACCAAAAGACAAGTAGCAGATTGCTAAGAAAGCTAAGCTGTGACAAATTAAAACCCGATGATGAGAGGGGCAAAGGGGTTAGACAGTAGGACTCGTTGCTGCAGGATACCATTGAGATCATGAATTTACCAAGGTTAAAAAAGAGAATGGAAACTGGCTGCCAAAAGCATCCAGAGTTATTGTAATGAGTGTGAACACACACACACACAAAAATGTAAGGGATGTTAAACCTTGCTCTTCAGAGATCTAAAAAATTTGCATTTGCAAGCATGGCAAGGCAGGCATGTACAATAGGATATCCCACATCTGCCTATTGTGATACTCTTCAGAAGCACCTTGTACAGACTGGTCAAAGAGAGAAGAGGCTAGCCACACCAGGGTCCCAGTTTGGCAACCAACATGTTCCTATAGCATGAATTACACCTCCTGAGTAAAGAAGTGTCTGCACCTTGGAGACTGCCCTTAGCTTTTATTTGAACTAACCCACGCAAAAAGATCAGCAGCATCAGTTTGTATTTAAATATGTTGTATTAATTTCCACTGTGTCAAATTCAGAAAACCTTCTTTTAAGATTGTGAAGACCGCATTTATTTTAAATGCACTTTTTTTTTCCTAGAAACAAACCCACATACATATGCAAAATGCATTAAGTTGGGGTTTGTTATAATGTTGGCTACCAATTGTGATTTTTGTTGGAATGTGTGTACGTTCACATTGCTAAAATTATTTTAATAAAATGCCTTACTGTTTTGCATAGTTCCTGGGCTGCAGCCTAGAGCAGTTCTACAGATTTTTTTTTTCCCTAACAAACCTCATTTTCCCAACTAATTCTGTTATGCTAGGGATTTGTGCACAGAGTTGGCTAATCCCAGTATTTCCCTAGAGCTGCATCTAAGCTATGGCCCACTCCCAGCACAAAAGTGTCTCCAAAAGCCCTTTCGCCCCCTTCAGCACTGATACACTCATTGGTCCTGACATTTTCACTTCAGCCATGACAAATGAGCTGATGGCTGTGATCAGATTGCACACGAGGACTGCTTTATCAAAGACGTATCATTAACTCTCATCACTGTCTTCCATTATGACTCTTTTGGTCAAATCTGTTGTGAAAATGCAAGTCAGTTTAAAAACATAACCTCAACATAGCAACAAACAAACTTCATTAAAAAGCAGAAAAGAAAACCAGACTCAGATGGGATCAGAAAGAGACTAGCGTTAACTAAATGTTTCTCTGGGGATTTAAGTAACTGTACTCAACCTCTGCCCCAGTGCAAACATGGCAGTTGACCGTCTTCGAAAGGTCCCTTCCCCCATCGCGGACTGCTAGCACTACTTTGCCTTTTTTAGAGAAACAAAAATAAAGCAGCAGCAATCAAATATGCCTAAAAACGAAGTCAACTTTTTTCTTTTCGTTTCTTTTTTTTTGTCTCTGAACTACTTCGCGTTTCTGTGTGCCTGCTTTTATCAAAATACGTTTCTCAAATGAATCCCTTAAAGAATATAAAATTTTCGCTTGAATCGCAGCCATATAATCGTACTGTTTTCTGACTCACATTAAAAACACCAGCATAAAGCGCCGTCTGAAACGGAAATCTCTCAGTTCGCTATGAATACCGCAACCTTTCTGTCAAGTTAGAACCTAAGTTCCAGTTACACAGTTCTTGTTACATCTAGAGGGTTTACAAAGTATATATTTGTTGTAACCTCTTCTAGCAATTCATCTGAGAATACACATCTAGCGGAGTCAACTGTAACACAACAGATCTTGGGAATGGAGGTCATGCTTTGAGATAAAGTGCTATTCACTTTTGGACCATGCAAGAAGCTCTTTATTCCTGTTCTTATTGGCATCAGTTCCCCCTTACCAGAGCAAGAACAAAGCCAAGTGCTCGTGTGAGGTTTATGAATAAATCAGAGGTGAGCCACTTTAAGTGCTGCCCATGATTTCCTTGTTGACAGTGAGCACTTAAACAGGCTTCTATGACCAGCAACTCCTGGCAAACCTTAATGGCTCCTAATCTGTACCCTGCTTCATTTCAGGAAAGAAATGACCCACCCCAATTTTTCTCAAGTCTTCACCTTTTGGGCAACTACTGTCCCACCTTTTTAGAAATTCACGTTCAGGGACTGTCCCGTTTCAGTGCCAAGTTTTCACGTAACACACAACATAAAAATCACCATTTTCTTCCTAGAAAACAAATGACAGCTAATAAAATATTATTACACTGTGCAGCCCAAGTAATTCCCAGACAAACCATTACACAATTCAGCGTTTGTTTAAATTGCATAGATTTTTAAATGACCCTACAAGATTTCTAATATATTTGCCTCCAATTATTAAAATCATGTAAAAAATATGCTGAGAGCAGATTCAACCCTTCTGCATAGCTACAGCTGAAACCAGGAATGTTTATAAATCACTGCCATTGTGTGTATTAAAAAAACTCAAACAGCCTCAAAATCTATTTTTAAATAATGATAACATTGAAAACCAAACTGATATCAACCAGTAAAGTCAGCGCTGAGCCAAACAACTCTGGTCCAGAAACATTAACATCCAATTGTGGCAAGGGGCTAGGTGTTTCAGTACGTACGTCTTTGATGCACAAAACCGCTCAGAGACCTATGCTGTTCAACATTAAAGCAGCAGCCTGCGTGGAGAATACATTTCAACATGCAATGAAATCCGTCATTTTTAAGGTCTCTCTCCCCCTCCCCCCTCCCCCCTTTTTGGACATGTCACAATCTCCAGATGGCTGAATTGACTCTGTAGTAGCTGAGTTATTGTCAGGCTCCCAGTTTCTGCTATATTTAAATACTAACATTTTTTGACTCCATTGTCTCTTGTTGCTTTTCCACCCACTCGGGGGAAAAAAAAAAAAAAAAAAAAAAAGTTGGGACCGCATCGCTCTGCCCCGTGATTTCAGCGAGCGCTCCCCGCCGCAGGGCCGGGCCGGGGCCGATGGGCCGGGGCCGGGGCCGGGGCCGGGGCCGGGGCCGGGGCCGGGCGGCGGCTGCCCGGCAGCGCTGACCTGCCGCTGCTTGAGTAGCGGCGGGCGCCTCAGTAGATGGCACTCTTCTTTGCAAGGGCCTGATCCCAACCCGGGGAAATCGATGAGGCAACGCTGGACTTTGGACGAGGCCCTCGGTCAAAATTGGAAACTGCAGCAGCGCTGGGGAAACCGCCCCTCAAGCAAGAGAGAAATCCACGGGCCAGGCCAGTTGGGACTTAAAACTCCAGTGATGCTTTTCACTGGAGCTGAAATGCCTGTCCTAGCGTGCTGGCTGACGACCCGGTGAGAAATCATATTGTGCCTCCCTGCAGCAATCGGTTGCTCCTGCTGGAAAAAGTCCCGCAGCACATCGCTGCGCTGCAGCGGAGGCGCTCCTGGTTGTTCGTGCACAGGGTGACACTTCCCTCCCCAGAGATGGCTGCACTGCGATGGCAAAGAAAGTGATTTTTTTTTTTGGCGAGCGGTTCATAAAACTCAAAGAAACTGAGGGATTGAGGGGTGACATTTGCCATATAGCTAAATAATTTATTTTAGAAATGTTACATTTTCTTTAATTTAAACCCTCGGTGCTGTAAACAAAATCAATAACCATATTTCAATACAAAAAAAGCATAAAAGGACCAGAGTGAAACCCGCAGGAATAAGTTCCCTGTTTAAGGAGCTACTTTTCACTCAGAACCTTGTTTTCTGGAGCGGGGAAGGCGTGTAAAGTGTTAGGTATTAAGCAAGGAGAAACTCTTATTTGAAGGTGGACGGCCATGGTTTCTCACACAGGAAAACCACCTGCATTTGAAACTGTCATGTAACACTTGGCAAATCCAAGGATTTCTCCCCCCCCCCTTCTTAGGAAAGCTCCAGCCCTCAGAACACCAAAAGTCCCAACAACTTGAAGGGAAAGAAGGAAGTTATGTTTTTGTTATTCTTCAAAAAGAGATCATTCTGATCTGTTACACTACCATCTTCTGGAACACATGTGGAAATAACTGGGATTACTCCAGATTTCCATCAGTGCCTCAAACACTGGAGCACTACCAGTGACAGGTGCCTTGTCATCTCAGATTAGGTGAATTTATAAGGCAGCCTCGGTGTCAAAACAGGGAGGAGCAAGCCTTCAGCAGCCGCTGCTCCCAGACCCCCCAGCTCTGCTATTACTTGGTAAAAGGAACAGAATTGACCCCCATCAGCCTCTCTGGAAAACCTCTTTCTTACAGACCCTCCGGTGCCTTCTGCACTAAGCACATCATCCTTAAAAATGGAAATGGTAGTGCAAAGAGAGGAGATGAAACCTTTTAAATTTGATTTTATGGGATTATTGTCAACCAGCAACTCAAGGCCTGATTCTTTTTCTACTAATGTCAAAACTGTGTGTCTTGCCAGTTTTACACCCATATTACTCCTCTGATTTCAGAGGAGTTATTGTTAATTTAGTTTGGGGTGAATGGGAAGAACCCGGTGCTTTTGGGTTTACGTGTCCTAGGCTCACGTCGACAGAGGCACTTCGGAAGGATTTCTTTGTTTCAGAAGCAGAACATTTGTCTATTTAAATACAGCTTTAGATGTACATCTAGTGTGTGCATCACTTGCTCTGCAGACACCGCTGCAGCCTATATGGTAAATGTTTGTTTTCAGAGTCACCATGGTCTATCATGTACATACAGCCTTTAGTTTGTGAACTATTGACCTGAAGGACTGTAACACCTTCTTAGGAGCTGGTACAGCCTCTCAGATCACTGTGAGTGCTACAAGTCTGCCAGATTTGTCTGTAAAGAGATCCCAGTTTCTGGGTGTCTTTATATTTTATTTGCTTTTGGTACTTTTGAGAATAATTTTAATGCGGAGAAATTACTTTCTAAATCTCTCTCCTCTTTTTTTTTTTTTTTAATTGAAAGCTGATTCTGAGTAACGTGAATATATAAAAGAGCTTCTTAATACGGTAAACTTTTATTTTGATCATACGACTTAGTTAAACCGTTCCTCAAAATATTTTGTTTAAGCAGAAAAAGTCATTCCTCAACAAGACTGTCATATTTCAGTCTGGTACAAACTTTTCTGGCTTAGTGTGGAACTCAGCAAAAGCTGCAGTAATAATGAAAATACTGGTATAAAAGCGCTATAGAGTGACTATTAAAAAAGGAATAGAGTAATATGTATTAGAGACGAAACCTGCTGCCCTCATTTATGCAAACCAAGTGCACATCTACAGGTCTGCTGGATCCCGCTATCTACTAATGTGTTCATTACTCCTTCCAAAAACAACAACAAATCTCAACAACAACCAAACCGAACCTATTAGGTTTGTTTTACCTACTAGGTAAAAGCAACCGACACGTGTCTTTTAGTTTCTTCTATCTGCGCATCTGTTCACATAAACATCTTCTGCATTACATCTTATTCTGTAAAATCTTGAATCCCAGTATCTCAGTGTGCTGGGTTTCTGCCCGTTCAGTAAGAATGCAGACATCACATAAGTTATTATTAACCCATGTGTTATCCAGTTCTACAGTGGCTGGAACTTTGCCAGAGACAACACATGGTGCTTGGTTAACAATATTTTAAAATATAAATGAATTTATTTTTTAAATTAACACATTTTTCTTATGGAAATACACTAATAAGCTGTTCCCAGAATGAAAGAATATCCCCTAAGCGTGTTCCTTTAAAAGAAGTTTTAAGGAATTTCATAAAGTTAGCAGTAAAACATTCTCAAACCCCATAGAAGGTCTTTAACTTCATCTTAAAAGAGAGAATTTTTGTGACTTTATTCTTACCAAGCCCTTTCGGCATTTACAGTTTTACTTCATTTATCCATAAATAATCCTAATTTCTTAGAGGCATCTCTAACTGTTTAAATATTATCAGATCAAGCCCAAGACTGAACTAACAAGCATTTACAAATAAATGTTCTGCAAACTAAACAAAAAAAAAAAATAATCCCCCAAACAAGTTAATATTTAGTCTAACTACCAACAGTTTTCCACAGTAGCTCTAAATCGGTAATTATGTTGACCTGAAAAAAAAAGAGAGCCTATTTAATATGCATACATACAAATAATTATTCACACTGCATTTGATTTACATACGTACAAAAGAACCACTTCCCACTTTCAAAAGTGGCTCAACACTTATGGTATTTTAACTGCCCTAATTACTGTTGAGAGAACATAATTAGAAGCACTGATCACATTGTCAACAGCTAACCAGTTGCAGCCCTGTCTGGGGGCCCGATCCTGCTCCGGTTGAAGGCAGTGGGGGCTAGCACTGCTTGCAGGAGGAGGCCGGGGCCCTTCTGGCCACCTGAATCTCCCGGAATCCAAGTGTTTTAAACAACCTGAGCACGCTGATGCCGTCACACCGAAACCCCTGCTCCTTACGTGCGTGTATCAATTTCTATTTCGGGAAGCTTTCTCTATTTTCGAGTCCGAACGAAGAGAGCAATTTTTTCCCCCAGCAAGGCTTCTATACCGCTTAAACGCTTAGCACTGAGTCAGAATTCGTAACTTTTTCCAAAAGAGAAATAGTTTAATAATTAAAACAGATATTGACTAAACCCCACTTCCTTGAATACCTCACTTTATTAGATTGTTCTGCGTTGATGCATAATTTCCATTGGCAACTTTTAAAATAGCTCCTTCCCTCCCTGCCGGCCCCCCTCCTCCCTCTTCCTTTCCCCCAAGCAAAGTGCTGGGAATCCTCGATACCCAATAGTCAATATTTAGTTTGCCTGTCATGTTCCTGGAGCTCCCCTCCACACAAACCTGTGCTTCTCCTCCTTTCGCTGCACTACTCTCCTACATACTACTTCACATGGTGATGGAAACTCGGGGCATCTTAGCAAGTTGCTGAAATCTGAGCTTCTGCTTGTTTTCTCAAGTCTTGGACAAACATAACTTTAGGGAGAGCTGAACATAGGCATAAAGAAAGAGGAGCCTGCATTTTCATCTTCCTTTCATCTCAGTCATTCAGTCAACCATTCAGTGCCCTATTCAACAGAGCTTTTCATTATGCAAAAAAATGCTAATCCTTTTCCGATGCTTTCACACTTGTATAAACCCCCATTCCTTCGACTGAAAAGCAATTATATCAGTTTACCTTTCTGTCAAAAACAGGATTAATATTCCAAAACCAGAATCTCCTTTATTTTCCTATCTTTTGCTTTAGGAAACTAGAGATTATTAGCGGAGGTATTCCTTAGAGCAAGACTACATTATTTTAAATATGATTATTTTAGCCAAAGCACGAGGGGGGGAGGGGGAGGGAGAGAAAAAACTTCAGTTGCTGCGGAAACTCTTTTCAGTGACAGAACTGACCTTCCCTTTGCAGAGGCCTGAATAGAATGAGCCTCACTCTGGTCTATTAATCAGAAACAAATTATGAAAGAATGTGGCTGGACTGGTTGACACTATCCTGTCTTGGGAGACTCAGTAACAGCCTAGTAACAATGTCCTCTTCATGGGTAATGAACAGCCATGACAAATGGGGCAGAGAAACTATTTATTTGCATATGCAAATTCTCACACAAGGGAAACATGTACAAACAAGTGTCATTGTAAGGTGGATTAGGCAAACAACGCTTTCTTTTTAGGACATTCTGCAGCCCAGAACATTAGTCAGCACAATTAAACCAGTCTCCATGGAGACTAATGAAATTTCACCATGGTATGAGTTAAATTAGATAGCTAGTTATGTGTTTTCACAATCCAACTTGAAATCCATTATTGTTTCAGAACAATACAGCAATTGTGCCTGGCTGATCTTTGCCAGCTCAACAAGCTCCTAAGTTGACAATTTGCATATGTTAATATAATTAAGCACTAATTACATGAAACTTGTACATATTCACATGCACTTTCCCTGGGCGCTTCTCAGTTTGAACCTTGGCCAAGTCTTTAACCCTTTGAATGAATTTGGAGCAGCAAAGCTCTGCCTTCTGGGTACAGCCCCAAGGCAGATGCAGAAAAGCTCTTCATTTATAAACACAAAGCTTAACCTGGCTTCTCATATTTCTATCAACAAGGCTAGAAAACATTTTTGTATGTGTTGGGGTAGGAGAAAGGGGGTGGGGGTGGGGGGGGAGCTGGGTTGGAAGTTCTTTAGAGATCCAGCTCTGGTACCCTTTTTGCATATGAAAACACAAATATTTACGCACATAACAGGTTACGAACACATGTATTGCCATTGTCACAGGTTCTTCAAGACCCAAATTGTCAAAAACTAGACTGGGTTTTACGTCAGTGCTCTGAGAGCCACAAAAAATGGGAATGAGAAAAGGAAAAAAGAGCAAGCAGTAACTAATGAGCTTTACATAAATATATGCAGAGGCAATTAAGCAGTGTTAATTACTATGACAGCAGTTAATTGAATATAATTAGATATTTTAAGCTACTGACTAAGGCATAGTTAAGATTAATTTTATTGAGATTAATTGTAAATAAGAATAGATTAACTCTGTGTTTTGACAGGCATAAAAAGTAGTTCTGCAAATTAACTAGGAGAGCAGAAACTAGCACAAAAATCATATATTATTTTAATGTCACACCTCAGAATCATCTGCTCAATAAACATGACTTTTCAAACCCAAACAGACAGGAATCTTGAAGAAAAACAAACAGCTTGCAGAGATTAAAGAGCCTTTTGTCCTTTTTCATGTGCATTTCTTTTAGCAGACTAAATTAAGCGAGTCTGGTGTACGTTTTTAGGAAGGAACATTTCACACTGAATGGAAAAAATGTTCTATCACATATGAAATTCATGCAGCTGTGCGGAACTTGGTCCAGATGGTCTAAGACTATAAAACAACACTAAATGATAGACAGTAGGGCCTTCCCAAGATTATGTGATAAAGTCACAACCTCATATTTTGACCTAAATTTTCTGTCATGTATTGTTTCCTTCCAGATCAGATAGCTCCATTTTAATTTTTAACTGATCCTGCATATTCAATGGAAACTCTTAATAAACATTGCTGATAAGCATCTGAGCAGAAATCATAAAATATTTACAAAACGCCCCTTAGCTTCATTAAAACAATGCTGAATCCGAAGTGCAGAAAACAGTGCCCTGGCTCTCCCCACAACACCAAACTGTTCACACCACTTAGCTTAAATAGGTAAAAATGCCTGGTTTTAAATATGCTTCAAAGAAAACCCCAAACACATTCTACCAGCAGATTAATTCATGCATGCTGTTTAAGAAAATTAACAACAAGGCTGAAGAATGCTGAACAAATCACTAATAAGAAAGGAGCTTCAATTGATTTTGAAATAAATCAATAGGTGATTAACACAATATTTTTAAAGCAGTAGAATGTATATATATTATATAAACATATATATTATATTTTCAATACCTTTTTAGCTCTTAATCGAACAAGGGCTTTACAACAGTGAGCATGTCCCTATATTGACTATCAACTTCTTTGGAATGCCTTTAGTCTTTTATAACGAAAATCCAAAAACGGTCTGTGAAACAAGGCTACGACAAGCCATTCTGCAGTGAAAGATTTTAAATCATCCAGCCTCTTCTAATAGACTTGAGACTTATTGAGGTAGAAACCATAAAAAATGAAGAAGGGAAATTTAATCCCTGAAATATTGATTTGCACATTAATATCATATAGGCAGAGGGCAATTTGGCTTCATGGAAATGACACATTGTCGACCCTTGGTGAAGTCAGAGCCAATCTAACTGCTGAACATGTCTGAATCTCAAGAGTTATTAAGGGCTTCCCTTCTTGCCTTTATGACTTTTCTTCAGCCTACCAATGCAATCTTAAATGTATTATCTTTAAGAAATAATTGTAAAACCTCAGGGGTTTTCCAGTTAATGGAAGGGAGGCTAAACCACATCAGATTCTGAAATGCAACATTAAACCCTTGCAATCAACAAAACCACCTCAATTCTCATCCATCCAGTGCAGGATCTAATATTGTTATTAGAGATAATCAAATTTCATTGTGTAAATTTAGGCTCATGGTCAGAATGGAAGCAGTAAATTCTGCAATATTAAACAGTGATTTTTCTCGGCCCCCTTTATATGTTCTTTGCTGGTGCACCATCTTCACAAATAAACCTAAACTATTCAAAAATCGAGGAACAAAACCGTCTCCCTGTTCTGAAAGATGCACGCAATGCCATTTATCATCTCCACAGCTTTCCTTTAGTTTTAACCTGATCTAGCGGACAAGTTTCATTTTAGAGAATAATAAAGCAGTATCACTGCATAAACCAAACAGCAGGTACTATTACTGTGACTTACACAGATGGTTTACCTGACCTTTCTTTGTTCCTTGGGTAGGTTTCACTTTTGCAGATTTACGACTTTTCCCTCTATATTTCATTGACCCTCTATGTTCATTATCATAAAAATGAAAACTATTGAATACATGTTTATGTTGACAAAGTCCAAAAAGCCCACGACTAAAGGATAAAGAGATGCTACAATGCACTGTGTGGATCTCTAGATCGTACACTATAAATATTCAAGCACAGATAGCACGAATAACTGAATAATCCTGGTGAGCCCCAGCTCTGGAGCCAGGTGCAAGAGGTTAAAACAGCTGGCTAGCCATCTTTTATTTTGTGTGCCTTCCTACCGGCTGAAACCGCAAACCCTGAAAACTAGCAGATATTCCCTCAAGGTTGATTGTCTGATTTTTTTCATTTCAACCAGTTTAGTAGGATCCCCCAGTCGAGAAAAGAGAGAAACTCCTTAAATACAGTCAGTTGAATAGGAAGGGGAGCAATGATGGTTAAGGCTCTTCCCCCCACACACACACCCCAACCTTCAACCCCCCGTTTATTTCCACAATCTTCTTTGTGCACCTTCCCATCCAAATGTTTGTATTCCTTATTTCAAAGAAAAGCACTCCGGATCGTTCTGTCAGTTTTGCCAGCAAATATAAAGTAAAACAAGTGTTGATGGCACTGAGAGTGTTACATACCCAGGCTGTGTTTTTGCATTGCTCTCAATGGAAGCGATCGATGCCCATGTCACAGTCGCGTCCCAATCGCAGCCAAGTCTCTGCCTCAATCTAACCAACAACAGGCAGGGCTGCAAAGGCTTCTCACTACCTCTTCCATCCATCCACCACCAAACTAAAAATATAATGCTACATATGATCTTTTTAAACACTCCACCACCGCTCCTAAGGATCGAGCCACTGCAAATCCAGGGGAAACACAATTGAAAAAAAAAAAAAAAAATACACCATCAAAAAAAAAAAGCCCTCACAGCAACCACCCCAAAAGCACCCGAGCCCTCTCTTTCCACTCTCTTTCTCGCTCTCCTCCTGCCAACTACATAATCCTTGATTAAAAACGGAACAAGGCTAATAAAAAGAAAATTTGAAAAAAAAAAAAAAAAAAAAAAGAGGAGGACGGAATGGAGCCGAGGAAATGCAACTGTCAGAAAACGGGATGGTCAGACTTCCTGAGTGAACCTGCCTGTGTCTGGCTTAATGTAAATCCACCATCTTCAGCCTGGCAAGTTGTCTTTTGGTTGGGCTTTTTTTTTTTTTTTTTTTTTTTTTTTTTTTTTTTTTTTTTTGGTGGGGAGGGGGGTGTTATGTTTGCGATCTCTGCCTTGGTACCTAAGGAGGAAGAGGAGGAGGAGGGTGTGTTATTGAATGGTGGCTAAAGCCTCCTCGGGACGGCGCTGAGGTGAAACAGGCTGAACCCGACTGATGTGCCTCCTCTCTCGGTTGGACCCAGTGCCCTAAGCAGCCGATGAGAGACCCCCGGCCGCCGGCTCGCAGGTAACAAAAGAAATACCAACCCGTTCATTTTCTGCTGCCGCTGCTGGGGAGGCTGGGGGGGGGGTGGGGGGGAGAAGAAGATGCAGGAGGGGAGGAGTGGAGGGGAACCGCCGTAAGTTGGCATCGGATGGGGGGAAAGTTTATTAGCATTTTTGCAGGAAATTTCATGTAAGGCAAGAGGGGGAAGCAGGGACGCGTCTGCCATTAGCCGCCGTGATGGGAAGGGATGCACTTGATTCTGGCACGAGCAGTTAGACAGAGCAGGCACCGAACTGCCTTCTCGCTTTTTTTTTGCTTTTTTTTTTTTTTTTTTTTTTGGTTGGCTGGCCTTTTTGTGCTTTGGGGTTTTTTAAACACCTTAGTCCTCGGTTTAAAAAAAAATAGACAACTGTCCCGCAAAACAACCGTCCGTGTCCCCCCACCCCCCCCTTTCAAAATCTCAGAAAAGCTGCGCTGAAAGCAGCCCCCGACCCTGCCCGCGAGGAGCCGTTCCTGCGGCGCGGCGCGGAGCGGCACGGCGCGGCACGGCACGGCACGGCGCGGCGCGGCGCGGCACGGCGGGGATGCCGGGGGCTCCGCCGGCGCCCGGCCGGCAGCCGCCCGCAGGCAGCGGCAGCCGCGCATCCCCGCCGGCGGGGCCACGCCGCTCCGCTCCGCGCCGCGCCGCGCCGCGCCGCGCCGGGCCGTGCCGGGCTGGGCTGGGCCGGGCCGGGCCGGGCCGGGCCGGGCCGCCTCCCCGCGCCGCGCGGCGAAACTGACAGAGCGGCAGGGCGCGCTCCTAACGGGCTCCTCTTCCTCCTGCTGCCAGCGACGGCAGCCAGCGGCGCGATCCCCTGCGCGCACACACACACACACGCACACACACACACCCGCACGGCCACCCCTGCCTCTGCTCCTGAGAAACCTACCTGCAAAATAAAAGGGGAGGGGGGGGGAGAGGGGAAAAAGCACCCCACACCTTCTCCTGTACACACGCACGCAGTCAGGGTCCCCATTGCCCTGCTGGCATCCCCCCCCCCCCCCCGCCCGAAAGCGAAAGTTTGGGAGGCCGAGGGGGGTGGAGATGGGGAGGAGAGGGAAGGAGGGTGGGAGAGCGGAATGCGCCTTCAAAAAGCACCTCAAAGTTTTGGGGGGACCGAGCTGCAAAACAAGAGTGCGAGCTCTGAAGGAGCTGGCAAGCGATGACTTCTGACAGCCGTAACGTCTTTCCTAATCTGACAGTATTCCCCCCCTTCCCGAGCTCCCTACAAAAAAAGAGCGAAATAAAAAGTGGGGGGCACCCCCCGAACCTCTTCTGCAAACTGAGCAGGGTCCTCCACTTAATCCGAAAGTTACAGTCCGAAAGAAAAAAAAAAAAAAACAAACCCACAGCCCCAAACCAAAACAAAAAAAATACACAAACAAAACGTAACCCTCGGAATAAAAGAGAAAGGGAGAGAGAGAAAGAAAGAAGGGAGAGAGAAAAAGCAGCCCCTCCTTCCCAAATGAGAGCAAATACTGTACCTAAAAATGGGGAAACAGGCAGAAAAAGGGGGGAGAGAGAGAGGGGAGAGATACATGGGATCTGGGGATGTGAGTGTGTGTGTGTATGTGAGAGAGAGAGAAAGAGGCACAGAGAGAGGGAGAGAGAGAGAGAGAGCGAAATATCAAAGATTGTGCAAGATCAGCCTGGAAAGATAATCGATACTCGACCTAAATTTAACACAAACTACTCAATAAAAGTTAAAGAAAAAACTTACTTTCCATTTCCCCTCGCAGTTCCTACTGGATCTTCGCCTCTTTTTTTTGTTTTGCTTTATTTACTTAACAGCTGATCACATCCAAGTAAACGAGAGAAGGTTCATTAAAAAATAATAAAAAAAATAATCCTCCAACTTTATTGGGTGAAAATAAAAATGATTGAGCAAGAAGTGGGGGGCATGGAGCGGTCCTTTGGGGTCCGGGAGTTGTTAAAGCATGTGCCGACCGCGGTCTCGCTGTTTGGTTGTGAAGGGGTTGGGAAAAGGAGGAAAGGAAATGAAAATCCGATATGTCTTTATTCTGCTAATTATTATCGTTTTAGCCCTGTTTAAAAAAATGGCTGATTAAGTTGAGTGCGCATGTCTTTGTGTGTCTATTCCCGATATGCACTCTGGGAATGAGAGAGAGAGAGAGAGAGGAGAGAGAGAGGAGAGAGCGAGAGAGGGAGAGAGAGGGAGAGGGAGAGGAGAGGGAAGAGGAGAGGGAGAGGTGTAATTAGTGAGGTGATCAACATTCTCCGGGCTGCAAATGACGCGCAGCCCCGGAGCCGGGGAAGCCGGAGCTGCCGCGGCTGCCGGGGGCTCGCCGGGGCTGCGGGAGCCACGGAGCCAGCCCGGAGAAGAAGGGGCAGCAGAAAGGAGCTCACGGATACAAACACAAGTCTGCAAACTTCATTAGTAACACAGACACACACGCACAGGCACACAAAGTAGATGGCTAGGGAAAATTAAAAAAAAAAAAAAAAAAAAAAGAAGAAGAAGAAGGGGGGGGGGCGGACTTGCTCTTTTAACTGTTCGGGAACTTAAAAGAAACGGGTCCAAATTAATTATTCCATCAGGGAGGTATTTCTTTCTGTCTGTCTGTCTTTCTGTCTTTCTTCCTCTTGCCTTTTCTCTCTTTTAATGAGGATTTAATGAAAAATACATGTTTGCAATGGGGTAATGAACGTATGACACCTCCTTAAAAGGAAAGATAATATATCTAAGATAGGGAATAACTGCCCATACAGAGATAAAGATGGATTTATTTACACACACACACACACACGCGCACACACACATGCGCGCGCTCACATCCTACAGCGTATTAACACATATGCACATACGCTCCACATACACGCAGTCACACAAAACATAACGCACTTTATCTGGTGGCCGCCATGTAATTGCTTGGAGAAATCAACAAAGTAAAAAGCGAAGCCTTCCAGAATATACAATATCAACTGTAAACAGCCTTATCAAAATGAAGTAAATATCAGCCCAGGGAAAGAGTCTCTTTGCATACAATACAGGTTTCATGCATATACATGCATCGTCTTCTACTTTCCCCATAAGTATTGATATTTTATTAATATTTTATCTACTATATTTTACCAGACACATTTCATTCTTGGGAGGGGGGATTATTATGATGAAAACTAGGGTAAAATGTACAGATGTCATTATAAATCGGAATCTTCTACAAATATTTTCCTGTGTGGGATTTAAGAAGATTGCTTCTCATTTGAAAATCTAATTATCTTAACCTAATACTGCAGATGTGAATATGACTGACACTTTCATTAAAAGATAATTAACTAAAACTAGGAATAGACATACTTTAAAATACCCCCTACTGAAGATAAAAACATGACTATTCAAAGAGCATCCGAATACGCCGCAGGAACACGTGCAGATTTTTGATAATGCTATTCCAGAAATGGGTATACCAGAAATGGTCACTAAGCCACAGTTACATGCAAGAGATATTTACAGTACCAAGGACCCCGCGCAGGTGAACCATAACCTCAGAGCTGACATGCCTTTGAAGTTCGTGATTCCTGCGATACGCGTCAAAACCTCGTCCTAGGCCTTAAACACCAAAAACCAGCAGGGAGGTTTTATCACAACCTTCCATTAAAAGCGCGCACGCACAACAACAACAACAAACCAGCAAAAACCTGGATGGCAGAAATATGCACCTCTCTGGGCCCGAAACCTTCTACTCCAGGAGAACATTTTGCAAGTACTGGAACTAACGCTAATAGGAAAATCCCCACCTGATGATGAATTAAGGCTGCCCTTAAGGAAGCACAGGCCAGTGTCAGGGAACCGAGTTGCTAAAAGCAGATGTTTAAGGTCAGAGTGAAGGTCCTGATAGTTTTGGAGGAAGGGAAAAAAAAAAAAAAAAAAAAAAAGGTCTTCGGAAAGGGGAGGAAAAAAAAGACAAATAAAAAATTCGCCAGCCTGAAAGTACAGCTATTCCAAAAATCGGAGCTTGCCAATAAAGCGGGGAACATAGAAGGAGCCCTAGCCCAATCCAGAGAAACCTTACTTCAAACTTCAGGAAAATCTCCAAGACTCGAACTTAAGGAAAAGTCAGGGGCACTTGAGGGTTCGTGAGATCAACTTTATTCCTTTTTCAAACCTCACCTAAGCATTGCACCAGCTCAGCAATGAAAAAAATGTGAGCATATGTATGCAGATTTCCGCAGGCGCTGCACCCTGTGAATGAAGGTAATAAGGAAACCAGCGATATTCTGCATCGTTGTTTACAGGGTGGAAAAAAAATGCAAACAAAGAGTGAAGATGAAATCTCTGAAACCCGTTTACAGTTATCAGATTGAGGGGGTATGATGGAAAGAGGGCTTTTAGGCTTAAATTGTAGACGAAACGGGACTCTGAGATAGAAGGATGCATTGTCCATTCAAGTGCATGCCTGAAGGATGGTAACACATTTCCTAAGACTGAAGACAATTAAATACAATGTGATGAAGAAACACCTGAGAACAATACATCTATTTCAAATTCAAGTGAAGAAACACGTATACTTAATGTCACAGAAGAATAAGGAAACGAAGATAATTTAGTTTTAAAGTCGTCCCCCCGTACCTCCCCCACCACCTCCTTTATTCCTAGTGCTTTTTTCCTGGTGAAACATCAATATCATTAATGTCATTAATGTCAAAACACCAAACGTCAGAACAGTCAAGTCATTCTTTTTTGGCTGTAGATTTTTTCCCTTTCTCTCTTCTTGGAGGGGGTTATAGGTTTATGGTGTTCTTGAGTTACAGCTAAAGGAACAAAGGTGGGGGGGGAGATAGAGGCAGGAATTGCGAGAGGAGAGTCCACATTTTTCAGGGTTTCTTCTGCCACTGTTTACTGTCCTTCCTAACGTTTTAAATCTCCTCTCTCTTTCTCTCTCTCTCTCTTTCTCTCTCCCTAAAAATAGTAGCTATCGGGGAGGGGGGGGGGTAGGGGAAAAAAAAAAAAAAAGGCACTACGGGATGTTAACAGTTTAGAAGAAGCCCGGGGATCGCCACGTAGCTAGGAAAAATCGAAGAAGGTTAATTCCGGGAGGCAGCAGCAGCAGGTTTGTGGGATGTGATAAGAGCGGAGCGCGGCGCGGGCTGGGGGAGGCAGGCGGGGAGGACCCGGGGCCGGCCGGCGCGGCTGCGGTGCGGCTGCGGCTGCGGCTGCGGTGGGAGCCGGCGGGCGGCGGGCGGCGGGCGGGCTCCCCGGCGGCGCGGCCCGGCCCGGCCCGGCTCCCGCTCCCCTCTCTCCTCCCTCTCTCGCTCAGCTGATCGCCCCCGAAGACTCTCGCCTAACCTCTCAGCTCCTCTCCTCTGGTCTCGGTGGACCCCCCGCCCACCTCCTCCGAACTTCTCCTGCAGGCACCGTTACACATTTTGGGATTTTTTTCGAGCCTCCTGTTGAAACCACAAAAAGCTCTGATAGTGACGTTACATTTCAAAGAGAGGGGAGGGAAGGGAAAAAAATTTAAAAAACCCCTCAGCCTTCTCTGTCCTTCCACCACCTCCAGCCTCAGCCCCAAGGAAAACTTATTGGCCTGGGCGAGACGGATCTGGTGGGGGCCAGAGCCCGAGACTGACCATTCTTTAATAGACAAAGAAATCCCAGCCCAAACCGGGCTCTGTTACACCACGTCTCTCCGCCAAGCTCATTTCACTCCCTAAATCTGCGCTGCGGACACACAGGGGCACAAGGATCTGCATAATTACAGCCACAGCCGCTCCCCTTTTTAATAAACCGACATAATTCCCTAATAAACGTCCCCTTCCCCCACCTTCTCCTCTCCCCAGACCCTAACCCAAGGGAAAGGGGATCCGTGTCTTTTTACTGCGTTCCCTAAGTCTATAGATGAGCTCAGTTTGAAACGAGGTATTACAAGATTTCAGTGTTACAGACCCTTTATCTGAGCTACAGACACTTTCAGATCCCCAGCCCCCACCTCCTCTCCTTTTTGTTGTCTCTTCTCCTCCCGGGGGCTATTTGACAAAGGCAGTGTGTTAACTAACATTTTTGTTTAACTCAGCAACTTCTTTTCAAAACATACTTAAACCTGATAGCAATCTCTTGTACTTTTTTTTTTCCTTTTTTTTTTTTTCTTTTTTCCCCGAGATGAAATTGACTCTGAACCCAAAGCGTTTGGCTATTATTAATTATTTTTTTCTTTGCAGGTATCACGTATACAAATCTATTGTTAATTTACAACGCCCCCCCCCCCCCCCCATCAAACACATTCCAGTACATACTAAAAAGGAGAGAGAAGGGGGAGGGAAAGCAAACAAAAATCCCCGTTCTGATTCCTGGAAAGTTTTGTTCGAAAAAGAAATAAAACAACAATAACACATCGCATTTCAATTCTGCCCTCACTGCCCCAGATTTGGCGTTCACCTACTGAAAGCGCGTCTAACGAGCAGTGAGCTAAGAGAAAAATCACAGCCGAATAGGATAGACATCTCGCTGAGATTTTGAGCTAAATAATGCCGTTCCCGATTGGCTTTTTGTTGTTGTTGTTGTTGTTATTTTGGCTGGAGCCGCACAAAAACGCGCGCCCGGACGTTACTATAAATAAAAGCCTTCCAGGTCTAAGTCTGCTGCCGGCGTTTCCTCCGGAGCCTTAACAGCCCTTTTTCAGCTCCTTTCTCGGGCAGATCGCGGGGATTAAATGCCCTGAACCTGAGCTCCTGGCCTTGGATGGGAAGGGAAAGAAAAAGGGAGAGGGAGAGAGAGAAAGGAGAGGGTGAAGGAGCCAGGCGCCCTCTGGGCTTTCAGAGGTCAGCGCTTTGACAGTGCTCTGACCTCCCTCCCCTCCCGGCAACCACCCCAGTGTTTATAAACAAAAACAGTCAGGACTAGCCCCAAACAATAGCAATTCACCAACTTCACAGGCACTTCACTAGCTCTTATGCAAATCAAGGAAAACGACCGCTTACCACCGCTCTCCCCCCCCCATCCCCTCCAGAAAGCCCAAGAGCATATTTCCAGCAGTGATATATCCAAGGGAAAAATTTTACATTCTATCCTGGAAAAGGACAAAAAGGGACTTCAGAAATAAAACGGTTCTGGTAGCAAGACAGACAAAAAGGGAGAAAAAGCCAATAAAACTACCGATCTTACTGCAGAAAGAGGAAAGTTATGAAATATTTATACCTAAATCCAACAATTCACACTGCCAATAAAACAGGAATCTTTGTTGTGTAGACAATATGCTAAACTACCTCTGCGACAAACAGCGATTATAAAGCAACCAGGAAAAGTTATTTTCGCCCAAGGAGCCAAGTTTTCAAAGAAAACGTGTGGATTTTACAGCTAAATAAAAGCCACCACCTCTGTGTTATCCGTAAAAACTACACATAAATTAAAAGCACCGTTAAAAGAAAAAAACCTTCCAGCAAGCAAGCAGCACATCTGATCTGACTTACAAAAAAGTATAATTAAAACCATCTTTAATTACAAAAAGCAGCAAGCGAAAACTAAATGAATCAATGCTTTCTCCCCAAAATGTTGTCCGCCAAGGTATAGAAATGATAGTTCTATAGTCCTGCATTAAAGCGTAACTGAAACTCCACAGTTCAGGAATTGATTACGCGATAAGGAGAAAAAAAAAAAAAAACGTAAAAGGAAAAAAAAAAGGTCCTAATGATTTTCAAACTTTTGTTTAAAAATGATGAAGATCAGAAAAGGTTGGAGGAAAAGTTAAAGGAAATATACCTCAAGAGAAAAAAGACCATCTCCTTTTCTTCTTTGTCTATCAGTCTCCAGTTAAAGCATATGGAAAATGTTTTCAAAATGCCTAGATTTGGCACATTGTCATTGCAAAGAGAGGAGCGCAGTGATGCTGTTATAGAAAATGGGAAATAAATTCAGGATTGGGTGCTGCCTCCTTCAATGCGGATTTATCTAAGTTTAATTTAATATTCCGCAATCACTGTATGATCGCATATAATTCACCAAGATTTTTAAGGGCTTTGCCTAAATATGTTGACCACAGGCACCAAGTAATTTAATCAGATTATTTCCTTCTTTTATTTGTGTTTATTTTTCTCATTAGAAACACTTTAAATTGCAATTGTAAATAATAGAAATGATGGAATATTAGGTTTGGGGTGAACAAACGCTCAGAGAAGGCATTAGCTTTATTAAAATCATTCTGAACGTAAAATCAAAAAGCACAAAATGGTTGTTTGTAAAACACTAAACCTTTAATCGATTTATTGGCATTCCGATCGATTAGATAAACGGAAATCTATAGTAAACATAAAAGCATTTAAAATATTTTTCTCTCATTTATAAACAAAACTTTTCTTTTCAGTAGAAAAAAAATGATTATCAAACGACTAACAGGAAATTCTTCAGATATCAAATTACGATAATAAAATTATTTCCACATGGAAAGGGATAATGACAATGATGATAGTAATTATAATAATGAATAATTCAACAGCCCTTTGACATATATGGAAGAGCCTGGTTCAAAAACAGCTTTTGAAGGGGGCTACTTTTAGGGGATTTTTTAAAGAAAATTGAATTTTGAGGCTGAAATGCTTAGATCAAGTGACAGTTTAGGTGCAAGTGCGAAAGTTGCGTTAATTTTTTCCTGCATTTTTCAGGCGGGAGCGTTCACTTTGACATCGCCCTTTAAATTAAGTTACCACTTATTAGCAGGAAATAAGTATGTAAATATATAAGCTACCCCTGAAATTGTGGGGGGAAAAACTGTGTCTTCACGCCAGGGCGATGGGGATGGGGACCTTTTGCCTTATAATTTAAACGATTTGCCTAGCCCGCAGTGCACCTTCCAGATTACAGAAAAATTCTGCAAGCAATAACGTATTTGACCATTTAAGTGAAAGAACACAATTTATTTAGGGGTGGAGGGTGGGGAACTGCAAGCCGGAGAAATGCAGCAATCAGAGCTTGTGGCATTCTGGCTGCGCGAAGAGGAAGTGTTGCTGTAACGGGTATTATGTTTATTTGATAAAGAAAATCAATGAAAGTGGCTGTAAAGTAGTTAGTGAGGCGTGTGTTTGGGACTCGGGTTGAATAGTGACTCCAGCGGGCTGGTCGATGAGCTCTAAGAGCTCTGGAAATCTAACCTAACCCTCAGAGTGAGCTCTCTCTCACTCAGTGCTGCACCTTCCCCAGGCTGGGAGACTTCAGTCCTTGTCTCCTCCCTCTGTCTCCTTCCTTCTCTCCCCACATCCCTCCCTCTGTCCCTCCTTCCCTCTCTCCTTCCAGTTTTCCGCTCCTGCCTGCCTTCTTCCCGTCCGCTCCAACCGTTCCCTCTCTCTCTCCCAGGTTTATTTGCTCTCCCTAATCTCTCCCAGTCTCTTCTCTCTCGCTTTCATTCTCTCTTCCCATCTCTGCCGTAGCTGTTTCCTCCCTATCCAGCTGGTCCTCTAAGTTTTCCTGCACTCCTGGAGCCTTCCTCCTCCTCTAATTCTCTTCCTCTCCTCTCAGGTCTCTGTATTCCTAAGTTTTCTTCCAGCCTTTCTCGTATCTGTCTTCACGAGCCAAATTTATCTCGTATTTTGGATTGTTTCCTCCGGACATGTGTTATATTAGTAATTATCCCTACTCATTTCCCTTTCACACACCCATGCCGAAGAGATGAGCGCACCGCTCTCTCCTCAGTTGGGATATTTTGAACATTGGCTAATCTTCACTGGTGCTTTATTTTAGACCTTCTGCAGCTATTTCCCCCTTTTCTCCCGCTAATCTTCATTCCCTCTAATTTACAACAGAAATGTTTCTCCTCCTCCTTTTCATTTCCTACTTTACAATTTCCTTTGGGGTTTCTAAATAGTAGTATGTCCTTTGCATTTCCCTGCCCCCATGTCTTTCGCTGTTTCTCTTCAGCTATTTTATTTACCCGGTTGCTAGAGGAATATTTCTTTCCTTAACAAGTTTATCTCCCTGTCTTTCAGCCCCAGCCTATAAAAAAAGAAAGAGAGAGAGAAAAAAAAAAAAAAGAGGAAAAAAGTTGAGCTTGTGGCTCTTTTCTGCGAAGTAACTTGGTTTCAAACTTCTGGTTTGGATTATGTGTCATTATCTATTTTCCCTTATCGCATCCCCCGTTGCCCTCTCCACCCCCCCTTCGCTAATAACATCTTTAGTGTGGTCAATGTTAAATATGGCAGATCTCTGAAAAATGCTTCCTCTCCGGCTCTCTGCTGGAATTCATTACTCGCCCCGCTCTTCCCACTGCGCGGTGTCTGCGGGGCCCGGCGCGGCCCGGTGCGCGGAGCCCCGCGGAAGCCCCGCGCCGCCGCCGCAGCCGCTGCGGCCGCGGGGATGCGCAGCGGCCGCTTCCCGCTGCCGCCCCCCCGTCCCGTCCCGTCCCGCCCCGCCCGCCCGCAGCCGCCGGGCAGCGCCCCCGAGCCGCGGAGCCAGCGCTATGGCAACCCCGGCGCCCGCGCGGGGACCGGCCGCGGGCGCTGCGCTCCCGCGGGGCCCCGCCGCCCGGCGCGGAGGAGCAGCGACGCCTCCGGCGGGGGCGGCCCGGGGCAGGCAGCCCGCGGGGGGCGGGGGTGGAGGGGGGGGGCCCGTCCCCTCCGCGGGCCCGGCAGGTGCGAGGGCTCCGCGCCGGGAGAAGCGCGCCCCGCGCAGCTCCGCGTTGGAGGGCGCAAACTCCCCCGCGCTGCGTGCCCTCCGGGGGCGACGGCAGCGTCCCCTCCGCGGGGAGGAGGTCAGCTTTCCCAGCTGGGCTACCTGCCCTCGTCTGGCGGGGGGGCAGAAGGTGTGGGTTGGGCTCTGGTTCTTCTTACTCTTACTCTTCTTTTTTTTTTTTTTTTTTTTTTTTTCCTTTCTTTCTTTTTTTTTTTGGCCTTTTTCCTTATTGTGCCTGATTGTCTGGAGCGGGATCTAGAGGAGGGATCCCCCCTGACGAAGTCACCCGTGTGCTACTGGCTGTGACACATGCTATGTGTGTCGCCTTTGTATGGTCCTGGTTGGGCCACATGCCCTTCGCCTGCAGTTTATTGCAGGATTTGCTTTTCACGTGTGTAGTGAGTGCTGGAATAAAAACACATTTCAAAGGGTACCACTAGAGTTGACGTTTCAGGCCTGCTCTGGATTTTAGATAAACCTTAACCCGAGGAAATGTTTGTTGCAGGTTAAACAGCCCCTACCCCGTCCTTTGTTTCATTATTTGTGTTCTTCTGTTTTGCTCTTGTGACAATTCTTTTTAAGAAGCAGGAGGAAGAAATCTAGTTTCTTAATTTCATCCATGTTGACCGAAACATTTTCACTGTTTTACATATGGCTGGAGTTATGTTTAGATTTGCTTTTTCTCTATAGGTTACACATATGAAGTGAACCGAATGGGCCCGATCCTGCCAGTCCCTTCTTGAGTGAGTAAATGTAGATGTGGCCCATTGCCAGAAACTCTCGCTACCGTCAGGGCCTCCGTTCGGTGTGAAGTCTGATAAAATGGCTTTACCTGTTCCAGGCACCTATAAGGCTACCCGAAACAAATGCTGTCACCTAGCTCGTGTAATTCGGCTTTGCTAAAAGCATGCTAGATGGTTTCTGAACGAAACCTCTAATAGCTATAACTTTCTGCTTTGCTTAAATATGCTTCAGGGAGGAATGGTAGCTTTTACTTTAAATGTTTTGCAGTACTGACACAAGCACAAATGGAAATGAGTATTTGAGATAGTTTCAGACAAAATACAATCCACAAACAAGGCAAACAATATCATCCAAAAGTCTTATTAACTAAAACCCAATGTAGAAGTGTACATTTTACAAATATTTGCCCAGGAACTTAGACTGTTAAATTCTGTCAATATCTCCATCACCCCTGAAATTATTGCTCACCTATATCCACAGTGACCCCAAATTGTCAGAGAGAAAGCCTGCCAGTTGTAAATCCACACGGGGCTACAACAGGATTGCAATTTATTATAAAGCAGAAATGTTACTGAAGGGAAAATTGGTGCCTATTCCCAAGTCCACACCTGAAAGGAACACACTTTCCAGAAATAAAGATCTTACAGAGGATTGTTTAACATTTCTTGTGAGATAGCATCATCGTTTTAGGTAGATTATATTTATTCTGATTTAATTTTAACCCACTATGAGTGCTTTTTAAAAAAATTGTTTAAAAATAAAAGGGACTACTGAAATTCAACAACATTGAAAAAATTAAAATATATACTTATGTTGCACACTTTATGTGTGACAGTACAGTATGGAATAGTCAAGACAGAGATACACTTTTTCCTTCTTTCTCCAAAATACCTAGCTTGGAATAATATTCTTGCTTCCCTCTGAAATGATTTTAATGAGTGCAGAAATATTTTTGACATAATTTAAAAGAGGAAATGAAGAACTATTATAAAACTAAATTTAAAAGTATGTTTTAATACTCTGAATGACAAATATGGAATATATGTATTTTGGAGGAGATCTTGTATACGATGTGGAAAGAGCTTATTTTAAACAAGTGTGTATGTACATTCCTTCAGATGACAGTGTGCACGCTGTAGTTAGAGTCATAGGATTTTTGATCTTTAGGTCTATTTGTTTTTAACAGAAAATGATTGTAACATAAGATATGCATAAACGAATTCAAAGAGCATCTGAAATTTATTCATAAAGATAAAATAAATTAAAATAAGCTAAAATGCTATTGATTATGAAGAACTGTTTGTAAAACATCTAATTCTAAAAAGGTGATCACAGGATTTTTAATATTTACTCCCAAAATAAACTTATGAATCTAAAAAGATACTAACCTGCGTACACAACGTGAACAACTTTCTCCTTTCAGTTCATTTCTGGTGTCAGTAATAATAATGAACACAGGAAACCTATGCTACTCTTCTATCCTTAAACTCCTTTAAAATTATCTCTTCACAGAGACGTCCTTAGAAATTAGCAGTACCCTAGGAATCAGTATTCCCACCAAATAATTATTTTAAAACTGAATGTACATGCCATTTTCCTTTCTTTTTCAGTAGACAGTTGTGAGTATTGATCGATAAGATAATCGTCAGTAAAAAGAATGAAATAAAAACTAAAATTAAAACATGCTGTAAGGTAACAAATAGATATTTTTACATTTATGCTAAAACGTTTAGATTTTCTTTTAATAAGAAGCCTTCATAAATTATTAAATCACACCTGATCCAATTAATGATGAAGTTAACTACTGGCAGGTAAAATGCTGTTTTCTGTGTAAGATTTATACTTTAGCCCCACAGACACTTCATATCCCCGTTCCACATTTCTTTTGTTAACATGACATAATTCAAACTTTTATTTTGGGACTATTGCAATAAGTAAAACATACGTGTGTGTGCGCATGTATGCACAAACACGCAGAAACAATTGATCTGCCCCTTTTTCACACAAAAACATTTGTGTTTAGCTACATATTTAGAGGCATACGAAGGTCTGCTCAGTTTTTGGTTTTGGCACAGTAATTAAGGTAGCAGGATTCAGATATGGTTTAATGCTGAACTTTCAAAATTTAACATTAGAGTTCCCGGTTCGTCTACAACAGGATGGATACCGTGTTTATAGAGTTCATTCTTGACCTTACCTGAGTAAGTACTTTAAGTTAAAGTATGAGATGCACCTAGAGGGGTAATACATTGAGTTTAATAGGAAGACAGTTAATAACCTTTTTTCATCCTCATGCACTATCAATCATGGCTGTCACCAGTCTGCTGAATCAAAGCAAAAGTGTTCTTCACAGATGACTGATTAGAAACGCAAAATCACAAGATCCATCTTCATGGTCACTTTTATTATAGTCATTTTTAAACTGACAGCAACCTGCTCAGTTTCAGCAGACTGGGCATCACAAATAGTGTCACTCAGTGCAGCTAAGCATGAGAAGATGTTGGCTGGATTATACTTAAAAATAATTAGGCCCAAAGCCTTTTGTGGAAGCAAGAAAAAGGATTTTCTTGGTTCCAGCCCCATCTTTTCAGCACCGGCAGTAGCCTACGTTTTTACAGTGGGTTTACTATTGGAAAATATTTTCATTCTTCCACTTCTGGTGAATTAATCACAAGCGAATTTAGGTGACCCTTGGATACTTTTTAAAAACAATACCTTTGCCAGTAATGCAACCAGTCAGTTTTGATAGAACCACTTTTAAGCACAGGCTTAACTTTACATACTGGTATTTGTATAGTGCAGTGAGGAACTGTTGGTTTCCAGCCTTCCGAGGAATATTGCAAAAGCTAATTACCTTGTTAACTAGATTAGTTTCAATAACATTGTCTCCTGTTCAAATAAACTAGCGAACAGTTCAACAGTTTAAGGTTATTTATAAACTAAATAGGCTCCGGCAAATTTAAAATCAAACTGGTATAGGCGAGAGGCAGAGGGAGAAGGAGGGAGAGAGGGAGAGAGGGAACACTGACACTGCAAGGTGTGCTCTGTTCTGGTGTGTTTCCGAAATGCAGTGAAATCTAATATAAAGAAAGGTATTCAGTAATGTTGAAAAATGAAAGTAGTTTTTCTGTAGAAATATGGTAAATACTGAATTTACATTGTGGCTTACAGTCTTTAAGCTTTGTACGTACTAAGATAAATTGCGTAAATTGCTATTGACTTCAAAGGGTGGGTTTTTTTCTGTGTGAAAACTGTAGGATTGGTTCCTTAATGTAAATAAAAGCCTTTCACTCCACTTAATGCTGCTTAACATGGGTGAGAAAATAATAGATTCTGATTTGGAATTTTGATTCAAGGACTGATGGAGTGAGAAGACAGCCAAGACTAATTTTTAAATTAGGTGGAAGCTAAATAGGCCTCCCGTAAAACTCTTCAAAATCTTTTCAGCTTTTTAAAATTTAAATTCCACTTCATCTTGTGAACACAAAATAACATATTACGCCAGCTGAGCATCGTTTTAGAATTATCTTCAGAATTCCAGCGGAATGGTGCATCTGGTTTGCCACTTAGCTTTAAACCCCAAAAGGTAGTCTTATTAGTAAGCCTGATTTGTGGGGCTGTGATCCCTTTAATACGGCTCAAAGGACTTCAAGCAGCGTGTATCTAAAACTTTGCTTTAAAACACGCTTGCTAACTACAAGTGGCTTCAGTGGGCTGCAGTATTGGACCTTTTTCACTTGTAGTGCCCCTTCCCACCCTCCTCTCTCAAACTGGAGGGCAGGACTTTTGTCAAGTAGGGCTCTTCCAGAAGGCAACGCTGGTCGTCTCCACCCTCTGACCTTACTCTCGCTGTTCTCGCTAGGCCACACACACACACACACTCAGCGGTGACGAAATGAGGTACATCATCCAAACAAACTCTCTTATCGACACGCACGCACACAAAAAACATGTTACATACGTGTTTTTAAAACTATACAGTATGAATTGGCACACGACCACTGGTTCCTGACATATATGTCAGTTATGCTGACATAGTTATCCCAACTAATCATGCCAGGAGAATATCTTTAATTAAAGTATCTTTAATAGTTTTATAATATTTCCATGTACTGCGTAAACAACTGTGAGACTGAAGAAGGGAAGCGGGAAGCAAAGTAGACAGTTTTATGTCCATTTGAGATTCACATGCTCTATAAACTGTTTGATTTTTTTTTCCCCCCAGTTAATGCTTATCTTAAGGATATAATTAGCATTTGATAATATAGTCCCATGTAGAGCCTCCATGTTTGTTAAAGTGGTTTTAACATGCATCTCTATTTTCTGATGAAAAATTGATACACTAATGCTGACTGACATCTGTCTAAAAATCAAAGAGGCTAAGTATGTCTGAATTTGAATTTATGAGCATTAATCAAAAGCTAATCAAGCAGAAAAACTAACAATGTCTACAGATAAATAACACAATCGTATTTTAATAATGATGCTTTTTTGGGGAAGACAATGTTATTTAGTTAATCTTTTTTTCCCATTAGGTATTTTTAATGGTATATTCTCAACATAAATAGCTAAGGAAACTTGACTGTAAATTATTCACGTGCACCTTTGTGTGTAGTGAGGACCTATTTTAAAGAAATCCTGAGATCTGAAAGTATAAATATCTGCATTAAAGAAACAAAATAATACATTTGTTTGAGCTACAAATACTTTCAAGTTTCAAGTAGAAAAGTTGTCTTTTCTCCTGAATATTAAGTAGTACTAATATACTTCGGAGGTTTTTTTCCAAGCCCGGTTAGTATTTTGAGACAGTATGGAAAAGGCGAGCAGCATAGCTTAACTTAAGCACATAGTAAATCCATGTATCTCTAATAATGAGCATAAATAGGGTGAGCAATTCCATTGAAATTCCAAATGAAATTTTACATTTTTTTTTCCTTTCACAATGGAAGAAGACACAGGTAAAAATCATTAAAGATCTTTTTAATTCCTTAAGAAAACAGCTACATCAACTTGACTTTGTAAACTTTTAGAATGCATATGTTGTTTTACTGTACATGCTGTACCTTCCTAAAAATGCTGTGTTGCTCCTTGTGTGCTTATTTACTATATCATTACACTTGCTTATCCAGAATATTTGTTACATATTAGTATATAACACAGAGTTAACTTTAGAAGACTAGGATTTTTAGAAATAAACTTCGAATTAACTATATTTCCAGCTAGAATTCTATCTATCAATCCTTATAAGACATGACTGAAACACTAACATACTATCGGTTCATACTACCTTTTCACAGGAAATGTTACAGTAGAACTATTATTACATATTTAAGTACTGAATGCATATAAACATTTTGTAAGATTTCCCAGGATGTAATTTATATTATAAATAAGTAAAAGAATTTGCATCTACTTTAGTAATTACTAACGTGATCGGAAGAGAATAATAGTTAAAGGGTAAGGACATGCACAGAAGACAGCAGCTGAAGGACAGCGTTGACTTTTTTTTTTTAAATAAGTGGATCTACCCGAGTAAATAGACCAAACAGTATCTGTAAGATTTCTCTTTCCAAGTGCACTTATCCTAAAGATATTTAGACCCATGGAAAATAGCCCTCAAATCCTTCAACAGCAAACACAGAGCGGCAGACACAAACACTAGGAATTCCCATACCACACCTGCCTTTTTGCTGCCTGAATATGCAGCTATTTCTGTCCTCACTGTATTTTTTTTTTCTTTTGGTTTCTGAAATATTCTTTGTAGAAGCTTAGAGAAGGGAAAAGGCTTTTCTACGAGCGTCAGGTTGCAATAAATGTGTGTATGTGAGTGAGAGAGAGAGAGTGTGTGTGTGTGCATACGAAGATGTATTAGGAAGGCTAGACTGGTCATCTTTCAGCATCTCTCTCCTACCTGGGGTTCAGAACCTCAGCTACCGCTCACTGAGCTTTAAAGGGAAAAGAGCAGGGAGCAGAGGTCATGCAAAATGCTTCTATTTTTTATATTCAAATTACCAACGTTTAGAATAAAACCTAATGCCCGATATCGATATTCCCAGTGGCTAACTAGTTACTTAATTTTTACCTTCCCTCAAAAGCATTTAGATGTGTATCGGTAAGTCCAGACAACTGCTCATCACGACTTAAAAAGGATTCTGCATTTTTCCTTTTGCATTTTTTCTAAAATATTAATCACGTATTATAGAGCAGAGATTTCTGTTTTGTTGTCTTTTTTTTTTTTGTCTTTATACTCTCAGACCTCTTTTTTTTTTTGCCTCCTGCAAAAGATAATAGCCGTGAATCCTTGCAGGTTGCCTATGCATTTTTGCTTTATAAGAGCAACACGTTACAGGAAACGTGTAAGCATTTCTTTGCCAAATACAGCAAACCTGAGTATTTTTCTTCTAAAAATTAGGAACAACACCTATTTTTATCCTGCTGCCAAAGGATGCACGTGGAAATTGCAGTATAAACATCATGGATGTGCTAAATACACTAAAACGTGAGTTTAATACAGATTGAAAACAACAGAAGAGCTATCTTATTTCTCGAGTAACAGACTGAGGGATAAGCACATATACTTTGTTTTTCTTCTGTCTTTTAGATGTAGTCTAAATCATAGTTTAGATCATAGTCTGGTAGGCTAAAAGGAAAAGATTATTTTCATATAAATGTCCAACTAGGATTTTAGAGCCCTGCTGTGGAATGCAAAAGGGGTAAAAATATTCCCCAAATTTCCTTGTCCTGATGATAAAAGAATAGTTTAGGTGCTACAGTAAGGTTTTTTTTTTTTTTAATATTTGATCTTTCTTTGTAGTTTTTATTCTAACTTAACTGTATTTAGGCCCTGTTTTCATCTTTATAAAGCACTAGATTTTCCTTCTTTGTAAGCTATTCTCCCATAGTGCATCTTAGTTTAATTCATTTTTAGCAAAAGAAACACCCAGGTTCAATCTGGAGACCTCCTTCCAACATAATTTAGCTAGACCTTTTCTTAGTAAAGGTTTTCTGGTTTTCATTTTCACTTCATATTCTCAAATAAAAGATCCTTTGTTGTCTACCATTTGATTGGACTTAATGAAAAACACTCCATTTTAACTTAACAGTATTTCCCTTTGAATTTATTATATTTAAGGACACTGTCAAAAATCAAGCATTTAATCTCAGGTTTTTATACTTAAAATTATATTACTATCATATGGTTCAATGAGGTGATGTAAAAAGTATATTGAATAGATTTCAAAAAGAAAAGTGAAAAACTAGCCTCATTTTAATATGAAACTAAATACTATGGCTAATGTGCAGATTGGGTATGGTAGTTGACTTTAAAGACTAACATGTGACAGGGTGCCAACAGCTGAATTGTGCAGTATTGACTAAATGAGGTTCACTGATTTGTATTGAGGCTAATATCTTCTTTAAACAATTCCGTGTAAATTGTGCGTATAAAGTCATTGGAAGCTATTTCTCAGGACAGCCTCGCTGGCTAGCTACCTGCTGGAGTGAGGAAGATAATCAATAGAAAGAAATAGAGCTGAGCATGAGACTAGGAAGCTTCAGAGCAGTTAGTGCTGATAAAAGTAGATGATGTCAATATTTGGGAATAACACAACTCTAGGATAACAGACAAAAGAGAAGTGCATATGTTGTAGAGTGTTCAAACAGGGGCAGAATTAATGCATAAGTGGCAGATGTTGCCCCAGGCTGCAAAAGACATTATTTATTCCAGGTATTGTTAAATTCCTAGTGAAACACCACTGCTCGATATATTATATTAAAATTATACCTAGCAATGAGAGAGTCAGAATACTTCTTACATGAGTAGAAATTCTCGGATACAAAGAAGCTGATGCACTCTATTGATACAGGGCATTTTCCGTACGTCTCCTTGACCTCGTAAGAAAGAGCCTCTGTCAGAATTGAATACTGCAAAAACAGGGCTCAGTGGTCTCTAATTAAATGAATATTTAGAACTAGTATTTAAAATAGTAACAAAACCAAAATGGAACGGCATAGTTTGGCAGAAATCAGTTCTTTACTTGTAAAGATGTAGACATCCTTGAGTCCACCCTCTTCCCCCCCTTTTTTGTGTTTAAAGATTATTGAAACAAAAAATTCCCAATGCTCATTCAGAATTATAATATGGTGAATGCTTTTAGCTGTGGTGTCCTTATTGGTAGTGAAGTATTGGTATATTTTTGCTAATTTAATAGTAGAAATCAGTTTTCCTCTTGCTGTCAGGCGATGAATTTTTGTTCTTCTATGCTGATCTTTCTGTTGATGTATTATGACATAGTCTGTCAACATGAACAGATATGTGAAAGGGAGATTGGGTGACTGAGACATGCAACCTGAATATGGCTCCTCTTGAATTTTAAGCATATTATCATGTTTGGATCCAGTCAGTAGAAATGTAGGATTTTTTTTTTTTTTTTCTCTAAAGAAAGCTATTATTTTGATGTAATTTAAGCAAAAGCAAAACAGGTGGACTATGACAAGGTCCTAAAAGCAGAATGAATGAGGTAACTCCAAAACATATGCATGAGAGCTTAAAAAGCTTTCACGTCTAAGTTAATAGCCCTTTAAAACTAGCATTTGCAAAGCGCAAAAGTTTTTGTGTAAGAAGAACCAATCCAGGCTTATCTGATTATTAAATATTGCTATCGGTTTTTTAAAAATTAAATAATTCCACAAGCTTTACATGGTTTTGTTGTCACAGATGTTTTTATTGTTTGGTGTTAGATATCTGGATTACATCAAGTAGGTGATTACTATGTCAGCTAAAAAGGTCAAGTTCCATACTCTTTATTTCAAACCATCATAAAGAAACCTTTCTATAATGACACACATGTCTATACTGTAGATCTCTCCATACTCCCTTTAAAAAAAGCTTCTATCTGACACATGGCTTAACAAGAAAGAATTTCGTATTTTGGTAGTTAATACCTTGTCAATATTCAGGTATAAAAGAAATACTTGTGTACTGAAATAATTAACTTTCTCACAGCAAACTTCTCATTAAAATATCAGATTTAATTGCTAAATATACAATTTATAGCACTAAAAGTTGTTATTATTAGAGTGATGTGCCATAAAAGCATTCTTATACAATTTTTTTTTCAGGTTGTTGTTCTTTAGTTGTCATACGTGCCATCATTCCATCTTAAAATTACAGGAATATATAAGATTCCTGTTTAATACTTAACTCTAAAGAAATCTTCAGTTCAAATAAAGCATGCATTTTGATTTGGGACATAGTCAAAAAATCTTTAAAGATATATACATCAACTAATTTGTTAATCTTGTGCCACTTTCAGCATTTGTCACACATATAGACCAGGAAATTGGCTCCATCTCATTCTAGCTCTGTGTTGAATTAAAAACCTCTACTGCAAAGAAGAGCATGATGTAGGGAAAGAATAAATTTAGTTCTTTCTTTAGTAATGCACATATATTTCCATACATTTCACATCCTAAGGGAGCCTGTGAACGCATTCAATAAATACAAAACTGTAATTCCAGGAAAAGGGAATTTTTGTATTCTAAATTTCACGTAGTACTTTATTCTTAAAAGATCCGAAATTATAAATGTCATTATGTTTTTATTCTTTTATGAAATACAGGATATAGAAAAAAATGAAGGCACTGAATTTTAGGGTCATCGGTATTTCTGAGAGTATTAGGTGGTTTAGAACAAAAACATATATTTTCAACAATGGCACTTGAACATTAAGAAAATATTAGCTATGTCCAGCCAAACTAGTTCTACCTTACATATCCTAAAATCAAAATCATATATGTAAGCATTTATACGGAACGATTGCCTATCTTCACCTTATATATTAAGGTCAGCGAAAAGAGCAGTTTATGGATAAAGGGCAATAATAAAGAGGTAGCCTTTAAACATGATTAGTTGGTGTCTATTAAAGATGTGTTAAAATGAAATATATACTGCAGGTGAAGGAAATTACTAACTCCTGCTAGGATGATAGACTTGCTATATGTGTATTTCACTATACCTTTAAAATATTTGTGAATTTGACTGCATTCTGAGGAGACAGAGCAATGTGGTAGATTTATGAGGGTTTGACGGAAACAGGGCTAGGAAAGATTATGGCATACTTGTTTAGAAAAACTGAGAACTGAAGGTTCCTGATTTACACTGACATATATCTAGATGAAACTATAGTTTGCAAATTGCCTAGAGGAGCTATCTTTTATTAAGTGTTTGATGGGTACAGAAATGTACATATCTATTCTAAAACAGTCTAGGAATACTGATGCAATATTTGCAAATACAATTTTAACATTTTTAAATTTTCTTAAATCTTTTCACTTTTATGGTCACCTCACCCAACCCTGTTCTGAAGGCCTGTGCCTGCTGAACAAGCCGTCTGGTTAGAGAAGTTTTCTTGCATTATTTTGAATTCTTGGGATAGCGGTACGCTGAAGTGCTCTCTACACTGCAGGACTAGGAGAGATCAAACTGTAGCTTAGGCGCTTTTTACCTTTTTCAACAGAATACCGACATATTTGACACATTCTGTGCCTTCACAGTTAGGAAAGGGAAAGAGTGGGTTATAATTCTCAGCTTTCACAATTAATGCATTTCCAAAGGCTTTCAACTTTGACACTATGCCGTGATGCCATTACATATGTTTATTATGAAATTACACAAGGTGTAACAGATAAGGCATGCAGCTTTACCAAGCACTGCAAGATTTCTTGCAAAGAAAGCCCGAAAAACTGGCAGGTTCCCTGGTAGGTCAATTTTGCTTGTTTTACTCCAACTGATACAAGGTAGATGACTTCTCTAAGGTGGGGGGGCAGGCTGGCTTTGTGCTATTATTTTCGGTACATTAACTTCCTCTTTCTTTAGGAGCTGTTACTTTTTAATCTTATTTTAAATCATTATTATCATAGGGAAAATCTGTATTAGTCAGTACAATTCTACTTTCATAATTCACATTTTATTAATGCAATTAAAATTGGTATTTACTGATGCTTCAGGAACAAAATTATGAATTTAATATCAGTTTAACAATGGATGATGTTATGCATTCTAGTTCTGTCAGCATATTTTCAAGCTAGGTGAATGCATTATACAAATATTAGGCAATATTTTACATAATAATCTACCTATTAGGTGGGAAGTTTTGTCAGGCTCATAGGTACACTTGGTCACCAATTATATATAGAAAATGGTTTTTTTTCCACATGCAGATGTGGAAACAGGATTAAAATATCAGCACTTTTAAAGATTTCACTGGCTTCTAATAACAGTACAATAAGCAGTATCTGTTAGCGTAAGCTTTTGGTCAGCAACAGAGAATACAAAGTTTACGATCAGACAACTATTTACACTTTCCTTATGAATATATGTTCAGTGCATTGATAACTGTACCAAAGGCTTTCTGTGTTACAATATTATATGAAGAGTTGTACATCTGTGAGAAGCGACACGCGCTGAGCCATTTTCGTCAGCAGCTAGCACAGTTTTCTTAAATCATTAACTCATCAGATCAGGGCAGGGATGCCTGGATCTTTCTGGGTGTTTGGATAGCGCCTAGCATAATATAATGTGTACTAGAATATAAGGAAATAATTGGCACTTGTTAGTTATAAGCAGCACTTGTTAGCATAGGCTTTCTAGCATGCCAACAGGCAATTAACCTCAGCATCAGTCAATCACCTTTTCCTAGTTAACTCACATTACACTTTGAGGACAGCTGCCATCTTCTCGTGGAAAAATACATGTAACTATGCCCCTAACTGTCATGTGAGTTTTAGACCAGTGTAACTTTATTTTATTCAAAAGAGTTAGAGCTTTCTAAATAGGAGGGTAATTGAGAAAATGATTTTTCTTCCATGACTGTAAATTAGGAGTAAGTGCACTTAATTCATTGGAACCACATCTGTGTAAAACCGTGGCACCGAAATCGGAATCAATCTTTCCTTTCTGTACCTAAGAGGTGAAAGTGTAGTACTGTACATAAGTCAATCAAAGTAATGATGTTGCTTAGCAATGTAAATGCAAACGAGTGGATTGCTGATGCCAAGAAATTTGCACCCACGTATTGCACCTGTCAGTGAACGGGAGGCTGCATTGCAACCGCGGTGCAGTGTGGAATTAATGCCCTAATTAGAGACTTCTTCATCTCTATTAGATATGCCTGACAAGACAGTACGGTGAGGTTATTTATCAGCTCATCATTGCTATGGGTGGCAGGAGTAGCTGGTTTTGTCCTCTTTCGTTCTGTTTTTCTAAGACCTAGTAAATACTTTCAATCCATTTTTGATAGGAATAGGTGACCATAAGAGAGTTTATGTGTGTTATTTGTGTAGAGCAGATAGGTTGACGGTGGGTTAATGTAACTGGTTTTTCCCATTTCCCTACATGTAAGAGTGATTTTCATGGAAGAAAGGCATGGACGAACTGAACTGTGATTTAAAGCGGACCATTTTATTCCGATAGCAGGAAGCAACTTCCATAAATGACAACTTTTTTTCTTTTGATAACTCCAGTGAAATACAGAGATGACACCTGTGTGAAGCATTATTTTTAGAAAGAGGCACTGGGACACTTCTTCTCCCCTGACTATCGAAATGACATATAAATATCATTTCTTTTACTTTTTCTGTGAGTTTTGTGACTTGTGCCTTGGTGTGTGACTGCGATGTGCATTTTTTGTTGACAGATGCGAATAAGGTATAGAGAGTACTAAATAAAAGTGTGCCTGGTCCAAATAGGGAGCAATATGCAGGATAACTTAGGGAAAAAAGAAAGAAAAAGAAAAAGTGAATTCAGCGCAAACTTATTTCTTCCTGGTCAGTCCATTTGGGAATAAACAGACCACTGTGGAGTATTTTTATAGTGAGTGATGGAAACAAAAAAGGAGAAAGTTGAGGCCTGTAAGGTATTTTCACACCACTCTTAAGAGTTTTACATATTCAGTTCTGAATAAATAAATCTTTCAATTATGAATTGGAATCTATCCAGCTCAGATATGAAAACCATAAAGTAGGAGTTTCTTTTTTGTTTCACAGAAGTTTAGTTATTATTGCTTAATATTCTCCATCTTTCACAGGAGAAAGTCTTTTGGGAATGTTTAAAGAATTTACTTTTTAGTGGATTTTTTTTGTATTCTTTTGAAATAATCACCACAGAAATCATCCTGAGGCATATTCTGGTCTCAAGTCACTTTGCACTGGATTAAGTCACCCTGTAATGTTCTTATTAGTAGTTGGGCATTACTTTAGTGATGCTAGTCACTTTTCAAAATATAAAATCATCTATTTGTGAAACAGTCATATGAAAGCAAAATATAACTGTGCTTAATTTGATCCTTGCTAATATGTTTTCTTCCAAATGTATCTGTGGTAGCTAAAAATTACAATTTTCATCTTGCCCGAAACTTCTGATTACTTTTCTTGGTACCAGAATTTACATTCCCTGAGCTGCTCATGAGTGCAATCCCCAGCCTCTTTGCCGAGTTACTATTTAAATGAGTCGGGTTCACCCTGATTGAGGTGGGTTAGGGAGTGACTAGATGAGCAGCTTCACCGGCAGCTCTGAAGGAGCAGTAACCTCCACCTGGGCTGTGACATCTAGCTACAACAGACTGAAACTTCGTCCTTTGCAGCTACCACAGTTGCGGTCAGAAAACATAGTTAAGCTATGAGAATACGAAGCACTCCCTCGTGCCAATGCAGAAATACAAGAAGCCACTGTACTTGCTGCAGAATCATGATACAACTTTTTTTTTTTTTTTTAAATGTTAAGTAAACTTCATGGTGCAACTGCGGTAGGATAGGAAGATATATGAAGCTCATTGTTGCGTGTAACTATTACATGCCTCAAGATAGCAAAACATTTTGGGCTATATTTCTGCCTGAACTATTAAGCCCACTACTGAAAACAGTTCTTGAAGGGAAGATGGATTATTTGGATTAAAATATTTTTCAGTAGTGTGATTAATTATGTAAGAACATGAAGAAAATTGAGAGGAAGTAGAACCACGTGAAACAGAAGGATGTGTCCTCACTGGTAAAGACGAGGTGAGAAAATGTTACGTTTTGGTATAAAACATGTTTCCTGGTAATACTTCTGCTGAAATCAGCCTTATGGAGTGGACCTATGATGATCGTTAGTTATGTAAACTCATAACGCAAACTCGTAGTGTGTTGTGAGCATAGCAAATTTGTTAACTTTATTTTTTTAGACTAACTGGTGCTTTTACCCATATTTAAAGATTGTAGATATACAGAGAGAATAGATACTAGTTTTTCCTTTGTTCTGCCTCAATAACAGTTCTATTGCCTTTTTGCCTAGGGAGTTAGAGAGTAGTCTTGGTCATTTAACCCGTATCTTCGGCATGTCCATGCAGTGCAACACATTTTTGCCTCTCGGTTATCAAGACCGGCCATAAAAATCCATTTTAAATGGTGACTTAAGAAATGCATCCTTGTCAATAAACATGAATTTGTAGCCTTGGCCATCTTTGATGATTAAAATATATAGTTGCATAACATAAAATAGTATTAATTGTTCAGTCTAAGTGCTCTATTCTGATATTTTTTGTACTTATACACGCGTTTTCTTTTCTTAGGTACGTTTTTAATGCTGAAATGGGCATACTAATTGTGAACGGTGCGGTAAGAAGCTCCTTCTAACATATGCAGTAACTTATTTACTGGAATTTAACAGGCTGTGTACTTTAAAGCTTCTTTTGCCTGCAATCACGTGAACAAACCCTGCAAGTCACGTTGCCAGATGAAGACACGGCACGGTCACAGCGGCGCTGAAGCAGCCCCCGCCATTAGGCAAGGTACAGAAAGGAGCTGGTGACCTGCGACGGGACGAGAGACCAGGATTTGCTCACGGTTATGCTTCTGGCAACTGACATTTCCATTTTACTCAAAGCTTCTACATCTGTGTCATCAGACAAAGCCCCATGAGTGGTGGCAGAGCAAACTGTAGCCTTCATTTTCAAGTTCAAAGAGAAAAAATTATTTACATGTCTGAATCCCAGAACCTGCCGTTCAGAGGTCACTCTTTGTTACCCATTGCTTTAAACTATTAAGGTTTCCAAAAGCTCCAAAAAACCCAGGACATAGTTTGGGGCGGAAAGTCTTATTGTTTTCATTTTGTTTGCATTCTTTTTCATTGTATCGCCTGATTTTTGTCCTACCAGAGCAACATGAAAGATGGGATATTTCTGTCATTGCTCCCAATGAATGACTGCTTAAAGGGACTGTCAGAGATTGCAAGACAAACCTCTGACCCTCCTTAAGATTGTTGTAAACTGAAGAATGTCTTGGTTAGGATTGCAGAGTTTATTTTGTAAGGAAAATTATTGATTGATCTGATGACTACTCCTTTACTGTTTTATCACACTTCCAGCTTAGTATTTCTTACATTCTTTTTGTTATGAATTTAGGCAAATGTTCAGCTATCTTTTTTTTTAATGTTGCACTGTTTTTTTTTTTCTTTTAGACATGTTTTCCTGAATCAGGTCCTTGAATTTAATGACAATTAGTACAATTTCCAGAAGCATATTGCCATCAGTAAGAGTGCTGTGTACCAAGACGTGTGAATGTAGATGTTAAGGGGGAACACAAGTAATGACTTTTTTTTCCATTCACAGAGGAAGCACTAAGAAGTCAAGGTTATTCAACAGAAATGAATAAATGCAGCCTGGAAAGGTATTTATTTTCCAAAATGCAAGAGAAATGCAGAAACAATAAGGATAACATAAAAACAAAAATCTAAAGAAATTTATTAATTTTCTTAAAAGATAATTGGAACTGGAAAAAAAAAAAAGGGCATTTCATAATGAAGAAAATCTTCAGGCAGGGAAAAAAAGAGTTGTCTGACACAGTGTTTAGGGTAGATTGAAGGAATGGTTCCAGGGGCTGTTCTTTGCTGCTATTGCAGACGTGCGTAGGGCATTTAATCTGTCTTAGTTGCCCTGTTCGTAAATAGAAGATGATGATGCCCACTTCTGTCTAGTGTTGTGCAATCTTTAGATGTTTCACAGTGCAATAAAAAAGTATTTCACAGTGTACTTAAAAATTGCCTGTTGGACCTCATGCTTTTGAGATAAAAAACAGTTTGGGCTACACATCCTGAAAGAGCTGGTGGTGGCAACTTTAGGTTTTTGTGGGGTGGTTGTTTTTGGTTTTGTTTTTTTTTTTTGGTTTTTAACTGTTTAATGGACTGATTTTTGGTATCATCTCTGGAATATGCAAGTCTCTGGAGTCTGACAGAAGGGAGGGTTGCTGTGAATAAAAAAGCCTCCTTTGGGAGATCCCATGATCAGCAGAATTCTGTCATCCTGACAAAAACAAACTTAGCATTAGCATGGCCCATGTTTCAGCTACTAAACTTTCAGGGACAACTTTGGCTAACATCTCAAGGCTGTTTGTTAAAAGATATCGCTGGAAGACCCCTTATTTTCAGACCAATTCAGATTGGGTCATACCATGGTATGAAAAGTAATATGCAAATGCCATGGCTTTTCCCATTAAATAAGCAGGCTGATTTCATTAGTATTTCTCAAAAGAAGAGAAAAAAAAAAGACTTGTATTGTTGTGAATCTCCTGTAGAGAATTTTGGTGACAGAACTGCCACCATATGGCTGTACGTATTTCGTGCTACATGAAAGGAAGTTAGCGGGAAATTAGTGGAACTTGTAGAAAACCTATAGAAAAGTAAAATATAACCGGCAAAGAGTCTCTCCACAGATTATACTGGCAGTACTGATGACGTCTGCTCTGACAACACGCATGGAGTGTGCTCAGGGTGGCATGCCTCCTGAGCCCCGCTCTGTGTCTTAGCTCTGCTCAAGACTGAGCTATTGGGTCTGCCAACAGCCGGGTTGCTTAACTCTTCTGTCGTAGCAACAGGCAACCTCAGGGCTGTCCTAGGAGGTGTGACATTGCCAGAAAGGCGAGTGGCTGGTTGTTACTGCAGAGCTCTGCAAGGAGGCTGTGAGCACCTGAGATTTCTTCTCTTGCATATTCTAAACTAGGCCCTAGGCTTGACCCTGAGTGTAGCTTTATGCTCTCGCAACCAGCCTTGAGACGTGTTCTGGCCTGGAACAGAAGTCCAAGTTTATAAGGTCAGAGACATTAAAAAAAATTTCATTCCTGTTTGAAACTTTCAGCATTTAGAGTAGGAAAGAGAACCAATCAAATACAGAATCAAAATGGTTTATATCAGAAGACCAAAATTAGGAATGCAACACTTTTTGCTTTTTAGATTATCAGTGAAGTGACAAAGATGTCTCTTACCTGCTGCTTTGCCAGTGGTAGGCGCCAGCTCACAGCTGCAGTGCAGGTGTACGAGATGCCTGTCATGTCACTGGCACATGCTCACCAGATGCCACCGAAGGTATTGGGCCCTACTAAAAAATAAGAAACCATAATTACTATATGATACAAAGGGATGTGTTAGGATTGTTGGTAAATTAAAGATTAAAATAGAGATTAACCCTTGAGAATAACCTTTAATTTATTATCTGTCTTTAATTAAATCCAGAATGGTTTAAATATATAGGGGCATCTTTTGGGCTTATGTTTGAATTGTGAAAGTGGCTAATTTGTGTATAGTTTATTCATGTTGCTATTTCATGTTACTTTAGTTGCAGTACTTACGTAAGTTCAGGAAGCAGAATTTCATTCCATCTGGTGATTACTTATTTACTTACATTAATCATACAGTCAGAAAACATAGAATTAAAAAAAAATAACTACTGAAAACTTGATTGAACATACTAGAGAAATTAAAGTGACTAAATGTGTCCATACGGAGCCTGAAAATTTCAACACGCTTCAAAAAATTAATGTAGGAAACAAACAGGGAGCTACAAATGTTGTGATTTCCCCAAACCTATTTTTCCTACTATTTCAACTGGCTTATATATCAAGAATAGACGTATCTAAAACTGCTTTTGAAGCTATTTACATTTTATTATTTTTTTGAATTCATATATTATATGTCCTTACTGAGATTGAAGCTGTTTACTTTCACTCCACTGTGCATCTCTAACCCAAGTTAAATACTCAGGGAGACCTAGTATGTTAACTTAGGGATCAAAAAATATGTTTCCACTTGGTCATATTAGGTCTGGCAGTAAAATATTTTCAGACTTAAGCAGACGCATGACCTGAGGAAGAGGTATGTTAAATCGTTTACAAGTTGGGCGCTTTCCAGGTCATGAGTCCTATCGTTCTGATATCTTTAAAATCCACTAATGTGACCTACAAACCATCACTCTCTAGCAGATAATTATTCAGGAGCCTCTCCTAAATCAACAGTAAGTCTACAAGTGGACCTGTATACCGTGTGACATGACCATCCTGTCTCCTGTCCTAGACGTGGAAGCCATTTTGTATTCTTAATAATTTAGTTTGCCTCTACTATACTGAAATTCAGAATGATTTATACTGGCACAATGTATCAGATTACATCACAGAAAAGTGGTTTTGCTGTATCGTTATGGACGTTTAGACTATGCAAACAACAGGTTGCAATGCTATTCTTTTAAAGCTCCAGTGGTATGCGAATGTGCACATGTGCACAGCAGATCACTAGTTATTGCAGTAAAGGCAGTCTCTGCTTCTGCTATATATTTTCCCAACTGATATGCTCTTTTTTTTGAGGTTGTCATATGGTATAACACTTTTACTAGTTGACTCCTCCCACTTTTCTTCAAACCACATCCTGATTTTTGGCCTCAGAAACCAAACATATGCACAACTTGCAGAACAACACATGATATTGTTTCTGTATAACATCATACCAGCTGGGATATAAATTCTTACAGACAATTTTATGCGAATGAAAAATACCTACATTAAGACATTTTCCATAGTTATGCAATACATACCACAGTAGAGCATATGGTCTAGAGTCAGAGATCCTCACTTAGAATTATAACAAAAGCCCCAAGTCAGGCCTCAGATCTTCAGACAATGTAATTTTGAATAGATCATTCTCATTTCTCTGTATTTTATTTCTTCCTTTTTCTATTCTGTTTTGGATTTCTGAAGTCCAACATCAGCTAGTTTGCTGGTATGTCAAAGACCCTTACATTTTATCTATTTGATTTATTGGGTGTCGAATCCAATAAAATTATTATTTAACTAAAGAACAGCTAATATTTTGTGAAATTTGAACTTGTATCATGATTTGAAGATATGCCAATAGGAAGAATTCATAATTTTTGGGCAATTTATTTCAATATTTACTTTCATTTGTAGAAAACTGTTTTGTTTCTGATTTGTCAGTGTTCAGCTTCCAGAATTATTATTTTTTTTTTCTTTTGGGGGATGGTGGGAGGGGTGGGGTGGGGTGGTTGTTATGTTATTCTCCCTTCAGGATAAAGTCTTTGCACATGAGGTTTTTCTCCCATGATCTATAAACTATAATCAAGTGACCCTCAGCCCTCCTTTTTGATAATCAAACAGATTGACTTTTTACTTTCGCAGCAAATAATTTTCTCCTGCTCTCAAATTAATTTTGAATGCAATTTTGTGAACTCTCCATTTTTTTTCCACCATTCCCATTAAAATATGGACAGCAGATCTATGGGAATTATTCCAACAATTGCATCAGGATTCAAGGATTACATTAGCTCTGTTCATGCAGCTTCACAGTGGGAGCTCATGTTGAGTTGCTGGTCCACTATGGCCCATAAATCCTCGCAGAGTCAAGGCATTCCAAGGCACTGTACCCCATTTTTTGGGGGTGAAATTCCTTTGTATTGATGTATAACTGTGCGTTCATCTATCCTAAAATGCTGATTTTTTCAATGGGTCTAGCTTGTAAAGAGATCTCCTCTTCCTTGATCTCATCATTACGTACTACTCGAGTAATCTTTCTGTCATCCTCAGATCCTTAACATGGTAATTTCTATTTGCACCTCCAGATCACTGCTGGGAATACTGAACAGCATTGGGCCTAGTGCTGATGCCTGCTGGATAACATTAGAAACAATTCAGTATTAATTTTCTTTTTAACGTATCTTTTGATGATCTGCTGGTCAACTCTTAAATGAAATTGTGAACATTGATGCTATGTAGTTGATTTTTTTTTCTTAATAAAAATATCATGCAGCATTTACAAACTTTCATTATGTGTTTATCAATTAAATGAACAGAAGATAAGCACCCCATAGACAGGTGAAAAATATCAGTTGACCGTGTGGCAAACAAAACACCCAGGATTAATGTTCTTCAATTTTCTCTGCACATGTAACTTCATTTCACCTTTTCAGAACATTTCATATATAAATAATACTGTTCATGTTTCAGAACTGGAGGGATTCTGATTTGCCTGACATATCTATCTTAAAATGTGTAGGAGCTTTCTGAATTTATTGAAATCGGCTTTGGGAAGCTTACAGAACTGATGCCAGACACTGGTGCATGCACTTTCTTCCGTTGTTTTTAACACATTTTGCTAACAGTTTATCTGTCAGATTGGGTAATGTACGCTCTATAATTTGCCACAAAACATAAAACTCATAAAACTGGAAAAAAGATTCTTAACTAATTCTTAATCCGTGCTTTGGCAGACATAGTTCATATTCATTTCTGTCTGTAAAAGAGACATCATTGCATCTGTTATGCTGAAAGATAAAGGTACATCCACAATCCTCTCAAAACTTTACTAATGTCATAGCTCCCTTCCTTCCCACCTCCCAGTATTTAAGGGAGTTTGGTAACGTGCTTGAAAGGTGTTTGAGTTTTTCCAAGTAAAGGGAAAGAAGGGGATGAGCTTTGAGAGGAGGGGACTAATTTAAAATGTCTCTCTCTCTTTTTTTGGACCCTTCTCCCTTCCAGAAGAAAGTTCTGATGAAGTTTGTTAAAAAGAAGTTTCCAAGCAGTTTATCCTTTTTTAAACAAATTTAAGGCTTTTGGATTTATTGGACTTTTCTGTCTTTGTATAGGTTGAATATCACAGCTAATAGCACAGTAATAATTACATGTCATTCTCTTTATCCTCTTTGTGCACTGCCAATCGGCAAAGGTGTCTCATTTCACACATCATTTGCGACGTCCTATGGTAATACCGCGTATTTTGGGGAATAGCTCTTGAATGTAGTCATTAATCTCCATTTTGAGATGTGTAGTTCCAGATTCTGGACCCAATTCTGTAATTATTTGAAGCACAGAGTTCTTGCTGAAGTCAATGGGCTAGCAAGACTATGCTCAGATCCCAAAAGAGAGAGTTACAGGTAACTTTAAACTAAACTACAGGACTGTTGGATTTCTCAGTCCTACAGCCGGGCTGCGCTGGCCACAGCCCAGCGTAAAGAAGCAAGTTGCTCTATTTGTCTGCAATCAGTGACCCATAGGGTCACTGCAACAGGTGGGAATTGGAGTTCATGGGGTATTCTGGACAGTCTTCCCACATTGTGGAGTGAAAGAAAGCTATTCTGACGGTCCTATTCCATTCAATACAGCTAGCACAAAGGAACACTGTTAATTCCTACTGAGGCAAAGCAGCCGCAAGTCAACAGCGATCCAGACCCAACTTCAACACAGAGACAGCTTGTGAAATTGAAAAACAGCAACAAAACAAAAAGTACTATACGTGTCTGAGAAATCTTATCAACCCTGGCAGAGACATTTATTGCTCACTGATGACTGAGGATCTCGTCTTGCCCAGGGACTAGTTGCGAGTTACTAATGGAGTAAAAATGTGGGGTGAGCAGAGAATGACAGTCTATGGCTGATTACGCTGATGTCACGCTTTGGGAACGGCAGCCAGAAATGTGCAACTCATTCTGCCTTTAGAATCAGAGGCACCTAATTACAATCTCATTTTGTTAAAATACAGTGCTAATGACTTGCTTGTGCAGTAGCTGGATACCATATCAACTGCCATATAAGCTAAGTTTTTCCATTTTAAAAATCCTAGTTACAGTATCCGACTGCCTGTGCACAAACATTCGCCAGTTGTTGCTGTGTGTCATTGGAGAGGAGAGATGCAGCAGTTTCCCCTTGGCAGTGAAAGCGAGAGGAGTCACTGGCAGATAAACTTTGTGCTGAGGTGTCCTACTTCACTTTAGAAGAGCTGTTTTGACTCATTCATAAAAACCGGTCTTTTAAAAATCCAACTATGCTTGCTCAGGTCAGGTTATTCTGTGGCACATCAACAGAGATTAAGCCCTGTTCTCTCTTGTAATGTCCTCCTCCCAGTTCTTTTTAATTTCTGTAATCTGCCTTTTTTTTTTTTTTTTTTTTGCTGGTACTCAGCTGTTTGTACTTTTGAATTCTTTTTGTATCTAGGTTGCTTCTGCATGTTTGATACAAGTTATACCTCATCTTCCAAAACTTTATTACCAAATGTATATATACGCATTTTCAGAGCTCTCACTACTTGCAAAATCTTATTTTGGGTTAAGGGTTGCTTCTATTATCTTCCAAGCATCCCGCTGACAGCAACTCTATTGTTAAATATCAAGGGTACCTTGTTTTGTTCCCTATGTACGCCTTTCCTTCAACAGATCCCAAATTAAGCACGTGCATGGGTGACATGCATTGACATTTGCTATTATTTGATCTTATTCCATGAAATCCTCTTCAGCAAATTCTGCACATTTTAATCTGTTAATTATAGCAAAGTCTACACTATTAAATATTTATCTGAAAGGAGCTCTCTGAAGGTACAGAAATGAGGATAGCTTTCTAAGTAAGGCACGCAACAAGGACAGACTATACCAAGCCACATTTTTCACACGGCATTAGATGGCTCCAGAGTTTGATATGTTTGGTTTTCTCCTACATGTCTGATGCAATCTATTACACGTGTAATTCTATTTCTGAGTATGTTCTTTCTTCAAACGTGAATTGCAATAATTCTTTCACTGTGGCTGGTACTGTGACAGTGCCCATCCTTCTAAATCTATGTAACTGGCACTTTCTCCAAGTGCATAGCTCTTGTCTCCCCAGGTCTCTGCCAGTTGTTTTCAATAGCCTTTCCTATGAAGTAGAGTTACTATAAGCTGTTGTGTCAAAAACCAGATAGGATCTTAAACAAAGCAACGTGTGTATCAAGCTATTCACACTCAAGTGGCATTCAGAGTCTATCAAGAGGAGAACAAGGTCTGTAATTATTGTTTTTAAGAAGCATGGAGGGCAGCCAGAAGAGTTGAAGTAGGAACCCTTCCAAGTATATATCCTGAAGAAGCAAAAGGGGCAGTAATAAAACTAAACTTCCCCCGGTAAAGAGAAACATTGTTGGAAGCATGGACTCATTAGCTAGGTGCTGAGGGCCAAGTCATTCTCTATTTCCTTCTCATTACTTCTAGGCCATGACTGTGTTCTAACTGTATCCCAGATCAGAACACTACCTGGGAATATTAGTGAGCTGAAAAAGAACCCAGTAAAAGAGTTACGGGCCCAATGTCAGTATGAAAATCAGGACCATGATCTTTTAACTGCTCCAGTAAAAAGTTATGTCGGTTGTAATTTCTGCTTCTTGGAGATGCCCAGCATATTCAAAGAGCTCTCCACAAGTTCACATTTGGTTCTGCTGGATTAAAAAACCAGGAAAAAGCTCTGATGAGCTCAGTTTCTATAGGTTACTTGGGGAGAGATAGTCAAGAAGCCAGCCCACTCCCCAGCCCTTGTCTGGGTGCAGGTTTACTCGTACCAGTTGGCACCAATCCCAGCAGCGTGTAGTCAGCGTATTGGGTATCATTGCTGTCACCTCCTTCCCTAACTCTCCAAAAGAGAGTCTGCTGGTGACTTCTTTGCTCCGCTAGACAGAAGAGGGATTCTCTAGCCTCTCTCCTCGGGAGCAGTGGAACAGAACAAGGGCAAGCTATAAGAGACTGCTGTTCTTATTCCTCCCAACATTACAAATTAAAACAAGAATATGAAAAACCCCTATGACTTCATCCTTCAGACCACAAGTGAAGCTGAGTCAGCAAGTGGTGAAGAAAACTACATGTATTTATAGTGAATGAGCAATTATTTCTTTTTCATGAGATGTTTGTAGCTAATCAACTCAAATAGCTGCCTATCTAATAAATACAAGCTGCATACAATCCTGCCAAAAAAAGTGCACTTGGATGGTATATTTGGCAGTGCTGAACAACTCTCAAAGCATATTAGACCTTCACTGTTTGAGTCAATAGACTAAGATCTGAGTAAGATTAAAAAAATTATTTTGAACTATTTTTTCATACTATGTGCTGCTTTTATTCATAACCAAGTTTAGTTCCACTGATTTCTGTAGAGGTAATGGTGGCAGGAACTGAACCCAAAGCTAACACTTAATTATTTCTTTTCATATGTCCTAATTATGTTCCTTAGCTTTTCTTTGTCTTTTTTTTTCTTCCCTCACACTTTTTTGGCGTACCAAACGGGTTCAGCTTGAATCCCTTTCAGTCTGAAATTCACAGAAATCCAGCAACTATATTTATACATGTAAGTTAAACTCTAAGTACAACCTCTGAGTATTTTTGTGTTTATTGTATAAATGAGCATTCGTTTGATACACTTCACTGAAGTGTCAGACTTCCAAATCAATATGTATTTCTTACATGATTTAAAAAAAAATTATATATCATGTGCAAAACACACTATGATTCAGGAGATTATGCTTTCAAAGGAGATTTTAAGGAGGGTATAATTTCAAAACTACCTTTTCTCCCATTTGATATTGATTACTTATTTCCTACCTTTGAACACATACCATAGACCTCCTAAACTCGGAATGCCTTTGCTTTAATCACTTTATACTGCTCCATCCTCTCCTTCCCCCCAAGACCTTTACAGAGGTGCAGGTAGCCAGGAGCAAAGGTTCAGAGAGCAAAGTTGGGAACAGTAAATTCTATTGACATTAACTTCTCATGAATTTCAGCACACAGATTTATCCAGGTAACTCCCATTAAAATTAATGAGAATCATGTGACTCAACCCTCTGCATATTGAGCACTTTCCTTAGTGTGCTGAAGAGTCTGCGTCTAGTTTCTGAGTCCCTAAACAAAATGACAATATATCATTTAAATATCACATGCATTTAGTGTATTATAGAGCTTTGAAGAAACATCTATAAAAACCACCTTTGCATCAGAAGTCAAAAGTCCCAGGGAAAGTTTAATTTATATCGCAAATTTTGGTATGGTTTTCATCATAATGATAAAACAGACTACTGTATTTGCAATTTGCCCTCTAACTATAAAATTTTTAACTTAAGCAGCCCCAAGGAATGCAATAAATGAAACATTTTTCAGAACAATGGGTTAAGCTTGGTCTTACTTTTTAATCATTTAAACTTATTTTAAATGACAGCCTATTAATAGGCCATTAATAGAAACATTATTTTAAAATGAGATTTCAAGGAAAGGTTAGACTTGAATAAGCTACAGTAAGAATAGGCAGAAGCTGATGAGACGACTTTCAAAGAAATAATGCTATAAACAATATTTATGATGTTATGCCCAAGCAATTTGAAAACAAAGGCTATAATTTACCTTTGAATTATAGATATATATATTTCTATGTCAATATTTAGAAGTCCACTGACTTAATAGGAAGCTATATAGGCATGAGGACATATGCAGATAATATAGTGGAATAAATGGATGTTCTTCTGAGTGTCTAAGTGGCACACGGAGACTCTCAAGATGTTCCAAATACTCTCTGAATTTAGTAGAATATCCCAATTCCTTCCCTTCTTCCTTCCCTTTTCTCCTCCACCTCATGCCAGGGTGCCTTCTGCCTTTACACACTGCTCACAGCTAACTCTTGTGAAGCTGTGAATTTCCTCATGCGTCACTACTGATGTCTAGGAAAGCTCTCCAGTGGAATCCTCTTCAGGAAAGCTGTCTTCTTATTTATTAGGAAGAAGTAAGGAATTATGTTTCTTAACTTTATACTACAAGACAAGCTGAAAAAGATAATCAACATTTTTCCAGTAAAGTATAAAAGTTGCAGTATTGACCTCTGGGAAATTTAAATTTAGTGCCTTCATTTTTGCTCATACTACATGTCACTGAATGTAAAGAAGTTGGTAAGGATTAAGGTCCACCAATGCCAAGCTGTGTACTGTCCTCATAAAAGGTGTAATAAATGGTGCTTATAGGCACTTGATAAAGGCACCTTATTTTTATCACTACCTGATAAAAATAAGAATATTTATTCTAAGACTTTTATTCAAGTTCCTCGAAAGTCCTGATGGATATTAATTACACAACTTCAGTCCTCATGTGTGGCAAAAATAGATAAGTAGGTGGATAAACAGGGACCATTTGACTTCCATTGTAATAATTTTCTCTGGATTTGGTACAGCTGGCACAGCAGAACAAACAGCAGTGTCACAGCTCTCTTAGTAGTGTGTAGGAACAATATACTGTGTTTTATTGCAGGAAGTGAAAGTTATGGTACTCAACAGAAACTTCAGAGGAAACTTCTGCACAATTAGATGCAATTTACGTTAAATCAGAGTTGAGATGTGTCCTGGCCATAAAATCTCTTTCACAAAACTCTAGCTCTTTCTTAGCAGCCAAAAAAAATTATTTTTTTCTCTCATTTAACAGATAATGGCATCAACTATACAGAACTTACTAAACCAAACTAGTTTGTCTATTTTTGACTCAGGAAATGCTATCACTTCTTAACAAGTTCAGCAATAATTTTGTATTCTTCCATAGTTTAATGGACTGAATATAAGATCAACTGCTATGAACTTCTGCTGTCTCCATCACTCATATGAAATATACCCTTGGCTATTTCAACTTGGCCTCTGTTTTGTCATTACCATAAACAGCACGTACATGTTGGTTTATCAGTGGTGCTGAGAAGTAGTTTGTGCAGCTAATGTTTTCATAGTACTTTGACTAGACAAGCATAACAGAAATATTTTCTGTTATTGTTATTATTGTTTTCAATGATATCTTTACTGGATGGGTTCTTTGCTTTGAGATGCAAATATACAGATGAATGGAGTTATTTAGTTCTGCTATTCTTGAAATTACCTGGAAATATGAGGGAGATAGTTTGGGTGGTTTATTTGTTTGATACCCTTTTTCCTGATATATTTTTCCTCCTACTGATTCCCAGATACTGTGCTATAGATTGTGGTTTGCAATGATCAGAAAGGATGCTGGCATAAGGTATTATTGTTGAAAGCAGAAACAGAGATTTTACTCATCAGCTTGAGACACTTTACAAATAAATTCATTACCATCATAACAACAAAGTTGAACATAATCTTATTCATGTACCATAGAGAACAGTTCTGAGTTTTGTACTAGCATGCCTTTGATTTTTGTTGCTAAAACATATGATCATTTTAAAAATCGTCAGACATTTCTGAAAAAGTTCAAGATTTAAATGTCCCTCACAGTCTTCATGATCACGAAAACAAAATTAAACCTTAGATAAGAGGAAAATATAATCATATTTTGGCATTAGCCCCAAACGTTTACTAATTATGCCCTTAAGTAACACCTCAGGATCAGAGAAGCTAAACGGGGGAAGGAATGTGAAGAAAAGCAACTACTCTCTTTAAAAAATTAAAATTGTTCATTCAATTAAAAAATCTTTAATAAAAGTCCGTACTTGAGTTCAAGTTGCCCACGGGAAGGTCTAATTCGTGCTGGCCATTAATGAAAGCTTTATATGACTATTAAGGAAAAAATGACAAGTTACCACAGTAACCTTAGTAATGCTTGTTAACATATGTAAGAAATAAAAGCTGGATACTTAGAATGCACTCTAAATTCTTCTTTTAGAAGGTTAAACTTTGTAAAATGTTAATAGGCTTAAAAGATCTGTAATTTCAGCTACTGATACATTCCTATGTATGTTTTTTAAATTTCTTTCTTTTGCAGATGACAAGTCTACTGTTTGATTAAATGTGAACCAATGTCTGGCAATAAGTTGGCCATTGTAATACTTCTTTGCTCAATTCACTTAGTATAGAGATAATATTTTCTAAGCTGGAACTTCTATCAAGCATTTGTACAATATAAATCAAATAAATGTCTAGAACCGGTTCTTGAACAAATTAAAATGAGTAAACCCTATTTTTTGAAAAAGAGGTTGGTGAAAATTACTAATTTTGAGAACTTACATATTGCTTTTACATCTGTAACACTCCAGAGCTTCAATTATAAAGACAAAGTAAACATCATAATTCCTGTTTAGAAAGAAAAACAATTCTGAGTCACTAATGCATTTTTTTAAATGCGTCCATTTCTGATGCCTCTTTTTTTTTCTTGCTGAAAATTTGCCAGTAGGCATTCTGAATTGCATCCCATATCACTTTAAAAAGTAGATTTATATATCTTAGTCAAAGTCATATAGCAGGATAGTACCAGAATAAGGGAGAAAACTAAGCTTTTTTAAATTTAAAACTCTATCCTAATGACTGGATCCCAGCTATCTTCACATAAACCAAATCCAATGGCTTTCATACAAAAACATTTCCAGTTTTGCCAGGAGACATTTGTAAAGGTTATGTAGGATGAACTGGTCTGCAGTGTTGTATGGATGTTTTCTTAGATTACAATAAAACATGACTGTAGAGCAGAGTTGTTTATACAATGCCACCAAATTAATGTGGTAGTTTAGGGCAATCTCTGTAAACCATTGGAAAGTAACGCAACCATCAATTTTTCCATTGGTGACTTAACTTTAGCAACACAATTGGTAAAAGATTTATTCATTTTGACTTTTTTACAACAGTGGTAACATGTCCATTGATTTCATGTGGAGATGTCAACACAACAAATATTACAAACTTCCCAAAGCACTTATTACAAATAAATTAAAATTTTAAACTGCATTACTGTCATCTTTAACTTATATCTTGGAAAAATCTGAAATCAGAGTGAGATTAGAGCTTCTGGTCACAGTCAGTAATACTTCTACTGCTTTTAAAAATGATGTTATTTTTGCCTGTTAAGACCCAGGATATGAACAAACTGAATATCTGTCAACCTAGAACATAGACATCTCTGTCCTTAGAAGTAGGTGGTACTGACATTTTTATATATTTTTTTTTTTTTTCTTCCCCCTCCCCCCAGATTGTGGGAATTCTAGAATTTCTTTAAATCTCCTTTTTGAGTTGTTTTGTGCCCCAGGCTACTTCTGTTGTCGTTTCTGTCACAAGCTGCGTGCAGGGCTTCCACCTGGCTGATTTCTGCCAGTTTGCCCAGTTTCACTCTTGGCATGGGGCTGCTGTCGGCAGCAGCGGGCGTGCCTGGAGGCTGTTTGAGTAAGACACCTCTGGGGTGGCTTTTTTTGTCATTGCTTTTTTTTTGTTTGTTTGTCCATTTCAAAGGTAACAACCCTATTCCCATGTGGACTTTCTTCTTTTAGTGCCGTTTTGGCTTGTTTTACTGGGTATGGCGCTCCTGCCTAGCTCTGACGTGATAGACATTGATCTACCTAGTTGTCTTAACTCTTTATAGTCTATCTATCTGTTCTATTTGGTCTATCTATCTATTTAGGTGCCCGTCTTGTTTTTAGGGCCCATTTTTCATCCTCGCAATTTATTTTGCCTTATGCTGGCCTATCTTTGTGGTGCTTACTAATCCAATTTGGTTTATACAAGCTAGTACTCAGAATGATACTGCATTCTTCCTGCTATGGTTAAGAACAGGAGCCCTAATATCTTCTGGAAACACTGTACCCACTGTTCATGTTGCCACATGGATACTGGCACTTTTATTTTATCTCCATGCATTCAGTAGCAGCTATAATCCAACATGTTCTCTGTAAATTTATGTTCTGAAATATATAACACCTCCATCATATTAATTTTGTCGTTTTGCAAGCTTTGTTTATGTCCAGGCAGCCAAGTCTTTGCAAAAGACAATACTGCCCGATTCTTCCAGAAGTCACAATGTTGCTCTTAAACGTGCAGTGCCTGACATGGTTGGCATAGCCCTACAAGCTCCCAGCAATCTACCTCATGTAGAGACAGAATAATTTGCCCCTTGCTGAAAGTTACAAGTAAAATGTAGGAATGGATGCTCATATTTATATACCACCTACTATATTCCTGACTCTGCATTCCTTAACAGTGAGGTGACATACTAAAAAAGAGAAAAAATTGCTCAAGGTCTTTATTTACTTTTTACAGTGGATTATAGGCAGATGGACTACAGAGAAATGACATGATATACTGGTAAGCTTCAACTAAGATACAATTTCTCCTATAATCTGCCATGACAGCTTGAAAATTCTAGGTCTTAATTGCTTGCTATATATAATTTCACTTCTCCCAGTCTAAAAATATACAGTCCAATAGCAGCAGAAAATACAGGACAACAGAGGTGACACAGAATTAAATTATTCTATTATCATACAGGTATATTTCCCTAAAAACCACAAAGTTAACATAAACCATGAAGGAAAAGAAGCATCCTGATTATATTTTTCCAAGATCTACCTGAATTTAGGAATTCAGGACTAAGAGTGTGCTCCTTAATCAGAAAGACACAGCAACTGCTTAAAAATAACATACTTCACTAGGAAGTCCGTACCGCATTTGCACTTCAAAAAGAAAAATGGTGTTAAGTGGACCTCTGTACATTTCCCATGGATTCTTTGAAATCATTATACTGTGTCCTTTTCTGCATGTTTTCCATACTTCATATTTTCTCATAAATCTAATACAAAAACATCTTTATATATTGGAGTTATATCTGTAGTCTAACGGTTGAAGATTTAAAGAAAATGTGTGAGTTTGAAAATGTGTCTTTACACTCACTATATTTCAGATCTCCTTATCTACCATTACCAAACAAAGGATGTTCAACTGGACTCTTCCCCCTTCAGAGTGGGACCTTTTAATTTTCATTATTCCTTTATGCTGGATTGAAATTTAGTTCTGCTTTTACATTTATTTTCCCTTTTGTTGGCTTACTTGCCTTTCCACACCCTCCCTATTCCTATAGTCATAAGCACAAAGAATGTTCTTATAATAGTATTGAAACACCCTGAATTGCACTAGTTCGAATACTTCATTTTTGGCATAACACTGTCCCAGGAGCAAGAATTCTGTGCTGCTTCCAAACCCAGATCTTTTCTGTGGCAATGAAGTCTTCTCTGCATCCAAGATATCAAACTGTCAGGCTGTTGTCTTTTAAAGCCAGAATTGAGGAAATACATCTGATTTAAATAAATTAGGTTGTTTGAACATGCCTAAAGCAATAGTACAAATATGTCACTGTTTTCCTGCCTCTTAATGTGAGTCCAACGGAGTCCATTGGGCAAAGCATTTTCAAAGACATCTCTGCTTCATTCATTCGTGCACAGTTAGAAAGACAGGGAATTATTGTAGGATATTCTCTTTATAGTCTAGATGTGAAATTCTTTTTGTGCTTGCTGTGCACCTTGAAATTGTTGTACTTTGCATAGGTTCATCACTAGTCATCCTCTTTGGTACACAAATATGAAGATTAAAATATCAGAAAATTTTTCATATTATCTTGGACTTGATTTCTTCAGTACTTTCAAGAAATTTTAATTGAAAGCATTTCGTTGAAGATGTAGGGTTTTACAAAAAGTGCATATTTTACTGTTACTGATGTCTTCTTCACAAATCTATACAAGTAAATTCACCTAAAATGTTACTTACATGTTTACTAAAGTGCTTTTCCATTGGCTGAAAATAATTGTATACTGCAGGATATTAACTGAACTTGGCTGTCAGCATCAATCATTCCCACTGAACTACGGTTTAAAGTTTTAATTGAAACCCTTCAATAGACCATGATGGGACTGGCGATGGATTTGAGCCATCCATTTTATTAGTTTCAGCTTAAAGAGAGGCGTTAACAGCAAACATTTCTGGCAATAGCCATTTAAGATTTAGGGCAGTAGGAAAGGAAGAAATCCCTGACTATTAGAGGCAAATTCAGCATGTAATCTCTTTGTAAACTTCTTGAGCTTGATGTCAATGTAGATAGTTTTTAGTTCTCATTAGTGTTGTTGCAGAACTTCACATTCATTGTATTTAATAGCATTCTGCAAATTTCCACATCAACTCATTTATGTTTAGCTAGTTTCCATTCTTCTTTGGCTTAAATAGCTTTCCTCCTGCTGTATAATGTATTTACAAAGTACATCTGTATTCTCTCAGCTTCCGTTTTGCTAAGCTAAAGAAGTTAAGGTGCTTTTCAGGTGTCACCTGAGCTTCTTAACATCTCTTTTCTGTTTCTCTGAAGCACTTTTGGTTTGAATGCAACTGTCTTGCAACAGAACTGTATATGATATTCCAGAGGCAGTCTTGCCAAGAACTTGTGCGAGTGGTACTCTCTGCAAGTACTAGAAAACATCCCAGCACATCCTAGGATTACACTTTCCTTTTTCATGGCAGTTTCACACTGGTAGTGATAATCATCATGTGATTGACTGATTAAACCCGAGTCTTTCTCCTCCTGTACTATTTCCAAATGATGAGCTCCCAGCTTATAGCAGAAATTCTTGTTATTAGTCCCTGAGTGCATGACCTTACACTTTGTACTATTAAATTTCATCTTGCTTCTTTTACTACAGTCGTCAAGGTCATCTAATTCTTCCTGTATGATATTCCAGTTCTCCTCGGTATTGGCAACTCCACCAAAGTTTTTGTCATCAGAAAAATTCCATTAGCACACTCCCAGTATTTGTATCAAAGCCACCAATGAAGATATCAAATAATACTGGCCCTAAAACCAATCCCTGAGGAACTCCACCCGTGATTCTCCAAACCGATAGACTTCCTTTCAACAGAAGTCATATTTTTTTCTTGTTTAAGCCATTTTTTTTCAATGTTACAATTCTTGTGCTAATTACCCTGTTTAACCAGTAGTTCCCAATGTGGTATCACAGTGAAGTTAAAACAGATTAAAGCGATTTCACTGTAGAGGAAGAATTATAAACAAAATGTGAAAGTGTGATTTAGGGAAGGCAATTCAATCAAACCAGGCCTGCATATCACCCAAATTGTTTGGAATGCTGGACAGGAGAAGACAAAATCTGACTGATGATGTAAACATTAAATCTACTGAGAAACATTCAATGAAAACCAGAAAATCAGCAAGTAGAAATATCCCTAAAATGCTGGTTTGCAACTAACAAAACCTTTGCTTATAGCAAATAAGTACTAAGGTATTTCTGGGCATAAGTATATTCCTACATCCAAACAATGCTGCTTTACATTCACTCAGTATAACATCATTATTTAAGCAATAATGATGCAACGGTCCATTATCAGTTGGTTGTTCAGTTAATGAAGTGCCTGAGGTGAAGGCCACTGCTTTACTTACCCAACACAAGGTTTTATTAAGAAACAAACATTCATCTTGATCATGGCACCAATTCAGCATCTACTAAATTGACAGCTCTATCTGGGAATAAGTTTCTATCACAAAGAAAGTGGTATCTGCTGTCATCCAACAAGTGTACTTCATTCCCTACCTACATTTAACAACTGAGACTCCTCTGCTGCACAGAGTATCAGCTCTCTTGCTTTATAGCGGTAAAACATAATATCAGCAGTTGTGTTTGTTGCCCAAAGAAATTAGACTTATTGGTGGCTATCACTCCCAAAGATTAAGCCCCTTCACTGATTGTTGCTTCTTATATATGAGTAATTTTTAGGTTAATTTTAATAACTGGGATCACTTCACTGATTTGGCTAAGAACACGGCCCCAAAAGCAGTGATATCTGCGCCCAATTGGTGTGGCAGTGAACGATGTCAGAGGAAGGTGAAATGCCAGGCCTGGAGCAGGGAGAGGTTACCTCTGGTTTGCTGTCCTTTCCCCTTCCACCACCCCAAAAAGAATTGTGTAGAACCACTTCCTTAAGTGTGGGTAACCTGGACATTCATAAAACCCATGTCTGCTGAAGAACAGGGTGCCACAGGTATGAAAAACTCACAGGCGAGAGCAACACTGAAGGAGCTCACCCTCTTGATGTGCTTGTGACATCCGGATAGCCAAGGGGAGAACTAAATGCAGAACAGTGTGTTGCAAAATCTTTGAAGTTTTCAAAGAAATGTTCAGCAAGTATTTTCAAAGAAAATCCCTGATACAGAGGCCAGGCTACTTATTGTTCCTTACTTTTTCCATCATATTGGCCAGAAAGGGTTAGACAGGAATACTTTAGTTGGGTGAAGCTCTGAAGATATCATCCACGAGTAGCAAAGGTTAGGAATTTTCTGTGAGTGTGCAGGAGCCACTCAGCAGTGATATCTCCTGACCAAATAAAATCAGGAGACAAGAGATCTAGGTCTGCATTTCAGCCTGAAGATCCAGTGACAATGGTTAGATTCTAGCCAAGCGCAGTTCGGAAGCTGAAGGGAATCAGCACCTGGGGCCAAGTTAAACACACTGAATAATATATTTTGAAACAGAGATTATGTGGTCCTTGATAATTGCATTTACATTTTGGCTTATGCCACACATTTTCCTCCAGGTCTCCTCCCCTTTTCCTAAGTATTTAGAAAATTCTTGCTTCTATAGCCTTGGTGGATATAATTTTATACCATATTAGAAAGAATGGATTAAAAATTGATGTACTATAGGTAAAAAACATTGTAAATTTAAAGAACAATAAACCACAGAATTAAGTCAAATCCTGGGTAGAGTTAGGACAGCTTTGCACTACTTCACTGATTGAAAGTTGGCTCCAACATTGATAAATTCTGAATCGATATTGTTAAATTTGATCAACTTCAGCATGAAAACCATGCTCTGTATTTGATTCATTGTGAGAAAAAAATGACTTTCTTGCTGTTCACAATATTTATGAATAATCACAAGTTTGTAGTTGATTACTTCTATTCTCTTCTGTTATCTCTTCTCAGGGAAAACTCATATCATATGCCAATGCTATTACCTTACCCATTTCTGCTAATTTACCAATGGCTTAAAACCGCTTTATGTCTGGCAGAATAGCCCTACTCTTTTGCCTAATCCTTCAATCCAGCAGCTCCACAATGCATCAGTAGTTGCCCCAGTTGTAAAGCAGTGCATGTCCCTAACCCATCAGCTGAAAGCCTTTCTACAGTATGTCAAGTATATCTGCAATATTTGTTCAAATTGAAATTTAGATGATGCTCTCTTCACATGCATCAGGATATTTTATATTTCTGTGATTTGGAGTTAATGTTTTTTCCAATTCCAGACAGAAAGAGAGTTCTGATTATCTATGGAGGATGATCCACAATTCTTTTTCATTCATCCTGGAATAACAAATAAGTATGTTTACTCTGTCATCTGAAAAGATGATACCTTGAAACCACACTATTGAGCCTGTCACAGCTGTGTTAGAGGGAGGTGACCCATTTACTGGCAGATAAGACTAGAAAATATAAAGCTAGGCTGAGATTTTATTTAAACAAAACTAGTCCTGATATGAACTGATTACTTGCTCGGACAATGGACTAAGTAATGATACCTGAACTGCTCACCTGTTATGACAAGACCGCTACAACTATGAACACCATTTTAATTTTTAGAAATACTTTTCATCATATTCCTGCGTTTATTCTAATGCCTCTTCTCTAGAACAAGCTTTTGAAAAACATTTTGCTGCAGTGTTGTTTAAAACTTACTAGAAAATTTGGACTGTTTCAGACAGAGGCAGTACAGGGATTGTCTTAGACATCACAAATGGCATTTGAGAGATGTACAATGGGATTACCATTTATGTTTTTTTTTTTCATAGAGGTTAACACCAGGAGAGTTTATTATATTATGCTATTGGCTTTCCATTATGGGCCTTCACATTTTATCCCGTTGTTCTGTACTGAGGCCAATAACTTGTGTTTGGGTAAAGCAGATCTTCCAGAAAGAGAATCTGTCTTGATCTGTAGACATTAAAAGATAGGGAAGTGATCATACCGTTTTATAACTTGTTCCAGTGGTTAACCACTCATGGTTAACATGTGGCTTAGTTCAGCTTCCAGCCATTAGTTCTTGTTATCCCTTTCTTTGCCTGATTAAAGAGCACTTTAGTACTCTGTGTTTTCTCATTGTGAGAGTACTTATACTTTCACAGTTACCTCTCAGTCAAGCCACCACTCAATTTTCTTTTTGATAGACTGAGCAAACCAAGCTCTTACAGTCTCTCACTGTAGGCATTTTATCCAACCTTGAAGCATTTTGTGGCTCTTTTCTACAACATCTCCAGATTTAAAAAACCCCAACAAACCAATACTCTTTAAACTGTGGACAACAGAAATGGACAAAGTGTTCTCTCATCTGTGTCATTATTGCCAAATAAAGGTATAAAAATTCCAAATCCTGTTTCTCAATTGATTATTTATAGGATTCCAATTGTTTTTTTTCAGAATTGTGCCTGTGTTTACTTCTCCTCTATGATACTTAGAGCTTCCTCAGTCAATGTGTTCCCAGACAAAGATGTCCATTCTGCTGGGCTGGCCTGGATCTTTTTCTTCCATGTGTGGTTTTGCATTTGACTGAGTTGCAACATGGGTTGGTTATTTTATTATTTTTGAACGATCTCATTTCACCAGCAATTTGGAGCACAATGTATGGCTCTGTTGTCCTCATTATTATTTACTGATTCTCCAATCTTTCTGCCACCCACAAATTTTCTAAGAATGATTTACGTTTATGTTTTAACTCATGGGTGAAAATGTTGAATAACACTGAGTCTAATGTTGATCCCTGAGGAGCCTCCTAGGATCACTTCCATTTGATGATGATTTACCACTGACTAACTCTTTTTTGAGATCATTCATTTAACAAGTTCTGCGTTCATCTGCGTTGTGCTCTGATGAATTTGCATTGTGCTATCAATGATCTGAAAACAGATGCTAAAAGTATGTTAGTTACAGTGGCAGGAATTCTAAGCATTCATCGGGACAGAATAAAACACAGGTAGATGCCCAGGTTGTAAAGCAATGCATTCCCCTCATCTGTCAGCTGAAAATCTTTCTATAGTATGTTAAGTATTTCTGCAATATTTATTCAAACAGAAATTTAGATGATGTCTTTTCATACCTGTGAAGTTATTGCATATATTTCTCCATTTACAAAATAAATCTTGAAAGATCAAACTATTGGACAAGAAATTAAAAAGAAACCCCAAACACTTCTATTTTTCATTGTGGCTCTGATCCCTTTCTTGTACAGCAGAAGAGGGACAGTAGCCGTGTGGGTAGTCTCAGTCAATGCTTTGGAAACTCGTGCACCACACGTTGCACAGCATGCCATCTTTTCCCTCTATTCCAAATGGTGCACGTGTGGATACTAGACAAGAAGAACGCTAACTCATTTTAGGATATTAGGCCCAGAGAAGAGTTTTCAAATACAAATGGGTCTAGAGTAATGTGATTAATTTGGGCATACTCTGAGAGTTAAAATTAGATGTGACTTTCACCTATTATCTGCAAATACAGATGCTTCAAATCTTAATTATTTTAATTGCTAGTCCCTACCACTAAAGAATGTGCTTGGAACAGCACAGTCATACTTGAAGCATCTTAATAAGAAAAGATTTCAAAATGCCACAAAAACTACTGAAAGATGGCATTTAGAGTTGACTTTGTCACCTCACCAGGGCCATCTTGGATCCTGCAACCAATGCAGAGTCACGAGGGATAAGAAACACAGAATTCCAATTTATGCTGTTGAATTTTCTGTTAGGAGGCAGAAGCTGGTTACCAGCTGCATCATCTGCTGAGATAAAAGCAGTGAATAACAGATGCACAAACAGAGGGAAGGTGAGGTGAAATAGAATTGTATCATTTAGCTCCCATATTTTCTATAGAAACAAAAATGCAAAAACAGGCTAGTGCAAGTCCTTTCTGAGGACACAAAATTATCATTAGTGGACTAACTATTGTGGCCCTTTACAACTGCTCACAGACTTTAAAATATGAGGGCCTTATAAAGATATGCCTATTTCCATTAGAGAGTATTCCCCCAAAGAACTGAAAATAAACGTGAATTTGCTTTTCTAAATGATGTACTGACAACCAAAAAAGTACAGTAGTTTCTATATTGGGCTTTGCCAAAAGGGTGCCCTTATCAGGAACCTTAAAGGTCTTGATAGACTGATTGAAAGACATCCCAGCAAATTGATGTAGTTATTCACTGATTTTTCCTCCAGCCCAAACTTCCCTGAGGACAGCACTGATGTGCTCAAATGGACCAGCTACTATATTCCTAAGTCCTTCTCTAACTTTCTTCCAGTTACTTAAGATTGCATATTTGTACTTTAGGACCAGTGCAAAGAATGATAAACCCTTAAAAAAATTCACACAATTTAGCTTTCATCAGATTAAGGTATCTTAGCAACTAGAGTAGTATTTTATCTATTTTCACTGGGATTTGGTTGTCTTTATAGCACCCTTGAACTGACCCCGATAGCTGGTGTTTCTATCTTTTATCAGCCCTGTGTCTTTTGAATCATCAGATTATTGAGTTGTGAGACCCTGCCATCTTCACACGTGTACCTAAACTTACTTATCCTTGCCACCCAATTTGGGTCTTTAACAAAGTGCCAGAAAAGGTGCATCTAGGTCCTATCTGTTGTATGATGACATCAATCCCATAGGACACTCATGGTCAAAATCTGATAATGTTAACTATTTTCAGCATGAATTTATGATAACTAAGTGCAATTTATAGCCTACATGCTGACATGGCATCGTATTTTTTTCTTTTCCTTTTTTTTTTTCTTTTAACCTGAGATCTTCTTCAAAATGCGTACAGCGTTCTCCATCTTTTCCTCTTCACTATCTGGGATCCTTCCATATAAATGACTCATCATAGAGGAGAGTGGCACTTTTGCCCTTTGCGGCATGCTCCTTCAGTGCAGTAGCTATGGATCTAAATAAAAGGCAGCATGTTTCCCAGCACTTTTTTCTCTCAGGGCTCACTTGCTAAAATAGAAACCCAAGTCCACATGGTGATCATATTTGCTACCTCAGGGACTAATTTTCTTTTACCTCCTTTCCTGTATTCCAAAGCTTCATTGCCATTATCCTCTTGCTCCCCACGCACTAACAAAAAGATTTTAATGTATTCATTATGCAAAATCTTGTCTTTTGTGACCTTTGCCAAGAGTGTCCCCAAAGGACTGGCCAGGCTTAATAAGCTCACAAATAAACTACGATGTCAGCTGAGGGCACTACTGGCCAATTGAGCCTGCACCGTTGCCCTCTCCCCAAGCCCCCACTTCACACCTGAGATACCCCGAGGTGGGATCGCGGGGGTGTTGTCTGCCCTGGAAAACTGTTAATCCTTTCCGGCGGCTCCCAGCTAGGCAAACAATCCCCTTTGTGAAGGCTGGAACAATCACGCGGGCGATATTGCCTTTTGCTGCTTCTGAGATAGACTCTGCCTTCCTTTAAGTTCCTCTTTTTCCTCTCTCCTCGGCTACATTGTTTAATGCTTTCATTCTTCTTATTTCATTTATGTTATGTCCTGTAAAAGCTTTGTCATGGGCAAGCCAGCTGGGTCATTGGAGGAAAGGTACTCTTTCATCAGATCCTTGTATTAGTCCATTTTCCTCCTGCCCAGAGTTATTGTCTAGGTTCTGTGGGGAAAACATCCGCTCCCCCATTCAGTCGTTGATGCTGTGGCAGATTACAGCGGTTTCTGTCTGCTAAGCAGTCAGGCAAAGAAAGGAGTAAGAGGGATACAGCAGCCCCTTCATTTCATATATAAAAGATGCAGATAAAGTATATAATATCAGAGAATGACATAGCTAGTAAAAAATCTGAATTTATTGGGGAAGAATATAAACTTTCAAAACTCTAAGAGAGATCACGCTCATAAAAGATAGATATTACAAATGTTAATGCAAATTATTAGTAAATCTGACCCCTCTACCCCACTATGACACACATTTAAAATTTATTATGGAACACATTCAGGGGAATAGCTTTAGGGAATTCATTGCTCATCTTTCTCTTTCTTCCTCCATCTCACACACTAGCAGTCTCCAGACAGCTTCTCTGAATTCTTCAGAAATACTGCCACTCTGACCTCTGTACCATAGATCCATTGACTTACTTCATTTGACTGTCTGGAGTGACAGCTAAGGTACTAGTACAACATGTTCTCACAACTTCCATGGCAGTGTACACATCTTCTTTCCCGTTCACCTCTATATTATGATGCAGAATATCATGACACAGACTGCTTAAATAAAATCTTTTTGAACTTCTGATGTTTTAATATATATAGTCCAAAGAAAAAGCACGAACAAACCATGGGCTTTAGTTAGCAGCAGAATTCATCTTATAACACTTACATAAGTTCTGTTTCTGAGATCGTGTCAAATAGGGAAGACTTTCAATACAATGAAAAGTTTTAGATATCCAACTACCATTAGCTGCAATGGGACTTAAAGATATATATTTTTTTGCCTGGTTTTTTTTTTGGCCCAAATTTCCAGTCTTTTCCAAAATTCCCTCTGGATTTATCTCAATTTAGAGATTAAAAAAACCCCACACCACTCTGAAATGATGACACTGCTTTTTTCAGAAATCAGTTAGTAAACTTAAGGCCATGTTTTCATAGATGCTGAAAATTTAGACAGTACTGTGGGTGTTCATGACTGTGAAAACCTAGTTCTTGACCTTAAAATTCCCTTGATAACAAACTTATACAACTCTTCCTAATGCCATCACACCAAAACATCTCCTCCAGCATTTTAAGGAAAAAAAACCCTAAAACAAAACCCTAAAATCTTTCCTCATTTTAACAGGACTTTTACCAGGTTCTATTTGCAAACTTAAAGAAATATATATTCGTTAATCTGACAGGGTAAGGCAATATCAGGATAACACATTTACCATATGTGGAACTGGAGTGTAGCCATTTATTCTTTTAATGTGTACTTCAGACACTCAGGCTGCGCACAGTAGGTACAAATTATCTGTCCAGAAGCTCAGAATGAAAAAAAGTACCTTTCTTTGGCAATTCTGTCTCGGGATAGGAAAAGGCCTCCGAATGCCTTAATAAAATGAAATGAAAGCAAAGAAACTAGAAAGGCTCGAATGTTCATCAAGATCTAGGGAGAGGGAAAAAAAAAAAAGGAAGGAAAACAAAAGGCACTTGTCAATAAATACAATAAACACCCACCCTGTATTACTGCGGTTACTAAGTGCTAACAATGAGCCTCTGGCAGGCAGCAAGGTGTGCAGACAAAAGGCCCTTGAGAAGTTGTACCGTTGCATCCTGTATAACGGTTGAAATCTGTGAGTGTTTTTCAAGGTTAGGCACAAATAAAGCAAAATTTCTTTATTAAGGTTCCAAATTACTCATCTTCTCCTACGTTTCAGTCCATTGTGGGGCACTGAGTACTGTAACTGACCTTTGATAAACAGTCATTTCACCACGGTGATGAGACTACATTAAAAGTGGTCTGCACAATATAATGCAGATTAACTGAGGGGCATTCCAGCTTTTCTTAAAAATAAGCCAGAATGACACCAGAGAATTTGCTCATAATCTAGCCGGTTGCATGTGCACATATTCTTTGTGCGTGAAATTTCTTTCCAATGAGATAACTTAAACAATGAAGAAATTACTCTTGATATACATGTATCAGGCCATTCTATAACGTTTCCTTCAAAGGAGACTCTAGCTAATGCTTTGTCACAGGTGTGAAAGGACTGATGATTCAGTGTTCATACGCTTCGCTGTATAATGAGGCTGAGCACCGATGTTTAAAATACAGGAAAAAAACCCCTGCAAATGTGAAGTTGTTATAGGTTGTGTCATGAACCAGCTTCACCCTCCTGAGTGAAGCCGGTGAGTCAGCTGGTACTGTAAAGCTTGCACAGCTATCTAAGGATAAAACCAAGTATCTGTTTTGGTCAAGAAATCTTTAATCGATAGTTTATCTAACCTCAGAGATCATTAAAAATATCTGTAAAATACAAATACAAAGAGTTAGCACACTTCGCGGCACGAAAGATCAAACGAAGTGATCGTGTCATGCCGAAGGTAGTCTGAAATATTGACAAGAGACCCCGCTGAATTAATTAGGCTATAAAGTTTCATAAGCAAAGCTGTGTTAACAGTGTGGTATTGTTTACTATTTATATGAAAAATTATCAATATCAATTTGCAAAGCCATTTTAGCACACTAATAAGAAAAAAAAAAAGAGGAATAAGATGAAAAGATTACCACAAGAACTAGCACTACCACTTTGTTGTGTTGCACTATCCAGTTTCTGCCATTATAGCTGCTCCCAATTTATCCTGTTCTCATTTTACAGGAAAAAATCATAAAAGGCACTAGAGATGAAATGATCAGTGTTATTGTCAAGGCATTTTAAACAAAGAATGCAGAGTCCTTGGGCCAGAGCTCCAGCAGTTCAAGGCAATCTTTAATCCAGCTTTGTTTCTCTTCCCTGTGTTCTCAATTTGTGTGCCTTGATGCCCATTCCCAATGAAGTCTCTAAATTACATCACAAAAGGCAGTTGTCTTTTCAGAGGAGAAGCTGTAAAATTGAACTAGAATAATACCAGACATTATTACTGAAATGGCAAAATCCAAAAGTCCATGAAAATAAAATCTGCACTTGAGGATACAGATAATTGATTCACCTAAACAAAATGCTGTATTCTATAAATAGCAGTGTAAAAGGCCAAAGTACTGTTCTGGCTGCAAACAAATTTTCAAATTCCACTTTTAATCTTCAGAACTCTTGGATTGCACTTGATGAGGAGCAAAACCTTTTTTAAAAGCTAACTGGCTTTATTTTCGGAATTTCTGAGCATTTACAGCACGCAGTAGATTCAGTGGAAACTGGTGGTGCTCAGGACCACTGGAAAATCCATCCATATACACATGTCTATTATTAATATTGATATTTATGTATTAGTTGTATTAACTATATACCATAGACACTAGTATTTCTGACTGTGTTTGATGTAGCAGAAAAACATTTATCATAAAGGCAATATAAAAGTACAACTATTCTGCCAATGCACATACTAATTAGAATTCTCTGATGTGGGCTTGAACAACTATGGGCAGTACAATAAAATAAAATAAAATAAAATAAAATAAAATAAAATAAAATAAATACAGTAGATTAGAGAAGCTTTATGGATATCATCCTGCCATCAGGGTTTTCTCTACTGATTTCAGTGGGAGTGAGCCCTAAATACAAAGTGTGTATTGATTCAACCTTTTTTTTTCTTACTTGGGATAACAGTGACTTGGGATTAAGTGACATGGGAGAAAATATTAAGGAAAATAAAAATACCACTTTAATTGCTTTAGGCCATATTAGGAAAATTGAGGAACTAGTTTGTGCATTGCCAGTGTAACCAGTACGCCGTTAGTTTCTGAAGCTGCTTCCTCTGCTAAGAATAAGCCCCAGAAAACATTCATCGCAATTGCAATTTCTGAGGCACGCGATACAATTTATTTAGTCAGTCAAATTTACGCAGTTTAACTGATTCCTTGATTCTTGTCTTGCTTTTTCATTAAGCCCTTTAAACTGGACTTCTTGTCAATAAATAAAACTATTGACGTTAAAAGGTCACATCTCTGACCTTTCACATGTTTCTCCTGCTCTGTATCTATATACACTGTATACTTTACCTCGAGAAGAGATTCTTTTATTTAAGAGAGCTTAAACTGTTCAAATTTGTAATGTACTGGGGATTTTGGAATATCTAGAGGGCTTAGTGGATAAAGAACTGACCTTTCATCTCTGAACCCAGTTCCCATCCAACCTAAGATAAGTGGAAGAGTTTTGTGTCAGCTGCCCATGTGATAAAACTAGCTTTACCTTGTATCATTCAACACAATTTGGCATGACTGGCAGTTTTTTCCTCTCAGGAGAAGCACATTGAATATGGAAAATGAATTGCTTCTGTCTCTAGAGAGGGTGGTCCTCCAGGTTAGGCTTTGAAGTTATAAATGGGAAGTGGTGGAAAGCTCGTATTATTGCTGGTTGCCAGCTCCACATCAAATGGGTGGATAAACAGCGGGTCACAGTTTTAAATCAGTGATAGAAGATGATTTACAAATACAAATATGTAACCACTTATGTGACTTTTCCTCACCCAAATAGCCCAAAGTCGATGCAAGTAATTCCAAGGTCTACACTTGCTCCTATCGGTAGTAAATTTCGACACGTATCACAAGAGAATATGTTTATTTATTTTCCCCCGGGGAAAAAACTTCTCCAGATTTCCAAAGAACTACAACTCCCTGATTTCCCTCTACGTCAGCCTCCTCCTCGCAGCAGCCGCTACGCTGGTGGGAGGGTGGGGGGAGCCCACCTCCGCCCGCACCAGAGCCGCTTCCAAGCCGGTGGCTGCCGGAGGCCGCGCTGCCCGGAGCCGCGGAGCTGCTCCCTTCCCACAGGCTGAGCGGGGCAGGCTCTGCGGGGAGCGCTCCTCTACGAGCGGGGCACTGCACCCGGTAATCAAAGACAGGTCCCCTTGCACGGCACAGTAGTGCCCAAACCGCAGCGCTGGGGCTTCATTTTCTGCTGGATATGGTGCTCTTCCACTGGGAATATTTTTTGAAAAGAAGTTTTGATTTGTTTTGATTAGAATTATGTACTGCGCCTTTGTGACAAACTTTAAAAAGAAACCAACAACCTGAAATGTGAATTCAGTTCATTTTGTTACTGAAACTCGGAACCTGCAATCAGTTAACATGCACCCAGTAATTAACTGGATTTTTTCTGTCTAGTGAATGTATTAATTATCTGCAATATAACATAATGCTCCCTCTTCCCTTGCAGTCCTTGGAACTAAGTTTGTTTCATCTGATACTTTTTATGACTCTTTAGTAATATAAAACCATTTTTTTAAATAGCAATAGAAAACTGCTCTGCAAGTATTTCTGGAGACAAGATACTTCTGTAAACGAGAAAACCCACCTCAGTGGCATTCATTGATTAATTTTATCTTTATGATTTATCTATGCATCACATAGATGGAATTTTTCAGAAATGCCGTAAACTGCAATTTGAAACCATGTCCACCTATTCCATGTCTCACGGCTCTGATCTCATCTTAAAAAATCAAGAGAATAAATTTCCTTTAAAGATAATGACATCTTTGGAATGTTAATAGTACAAAACTTTCAAAAGGTAAAATTATTTCTTAGCTGAAGTAGCAAAGAAGCAGATTGGCTTAGTCCATTTTGCACCTTTGTGCTAGAGAATGACTGGGTTTAAATTACAGCAGCTTCAGTCTTTGCTTTTCAATCCCTTAATCCTTAAGGAGCAGAGGTTTCAGTTCAAGACAACTTCACACAGAACATAAGAAAAGATTCTGTGAGCCTACCTCAAGTATGATGATCATTTTTTCAGCTGTAATCTTTCACTTGCATCCCATAGCAAAAAAATACCTGAGGAAAACCAGTGTCAAATAATTAATGCATTTTCAACGAAGGGCTCTTTTCCACTACGGTTTAATACACGCGCATGAAAAGCGATAAATGCTTTCATGTGAGCCACTTGCAGATATTCGTACCTATGGTTTTCATCACTGTTTTACTGGTATCCCCTCACATTAGAGAGCCTTTGTGATATGCCCGAGCTCAAATGGAAAAGGAAGCTAGCCTGGGAGGTTTTACATCTGGTAGCCAACACTATTACTTAAACAAGCTACGTCAGTTTTTAAAAAAAGCTACATAGGTCGAATCAGGGCAATTACGTTCTGATCTAAGTCGCATACATTTGTCAATTATTTCCAGGTGTTTTGGGGGTAACATATTTTCCTTATCTATAATTAATATTTTGCTAATAGGCCTGAAGTGAAATGTCAGGGGCCTCTCCACTTGTCTTGATTTCATAAAAAAACCAGTCGTGACAGTAATCATTTGACAATGCTTAGGTTTTAAAGCATTATGCTATTTTGTGTTACAGCTATTATTTAAAGTATAGTTTGCAGGTAACTGTGCATTACATTTCTCCCTCTCTCTCTCTGCATACATACATACATACATATGTATATATCTCAAAGGATAGAAAAAACTTACTTGGAAATTAAACAGTAAATGGTTGGAGTGGACAATACAATTACAGAACAATTCTGGAAACAATCATGAAAACCTTTATTTAAATTTCTACCTATCATTTTGAACCCGTTGTTATTTCTTAACTTGTGGAAGGTTACAGTTGAGCATTCTGAAAACTGTATAACTAATCAGTGCATGAAGAAATATTCTTTACTAATACAAAACATTCATACTAACCTCAAAGGTCCAGAAGCCATTGTGGTTGGCACAAATAAACCATAAAAAATGTTAAAAAAAAAAGAAGCCAAGTTTTGAAAATCACAAAGACAGACATTTATGGAGAAAGCAAAGTGACAACTGGTTTTTTTTGGTGACTGGTACCTCTGAGTTATCGGGGATGCCATATGACATTAGATTCATAATTTTAGGTGAACTTTTTCTTTTTTATCTTTCATAAGTTTATGCTAAGAAGTGCTGACATCTCAGAATTATGGAACTCAGTTCACAGTCTCTTCTGTTTCAGCCGGCTAAAGTAATGCATGGCACTTTTTGAAGAATGCAAAATGTACGCAGCAACACAGAGTTAAAAATTTTATTTTTGATCTTCAAACATTGTTTGACCTTAATCAATGTCTTCCAACAAGCTTAATGTGACATAGCCCTGAAACAAAAACACGCAGCTCTCGGGTCCGGCTCTGGAATGAAAAAGCTGTGATTATTAGTCCTCTGTGTGATCTTTTCAGATTGCACTGATGAGATGAAGTTTAATCTCGTTTCTCTCCTCTCCAGTACCACAAACCACAGGCAGTTTAAGGCAGCCTGGAAATCTCTTACATCTGGAAGAGCAATAATTCATGGGATTTCACTTGACAGCCATGACAGGCAGCAGGGCAGCCAGAAACAACTGTCTCTTATGTTGTGCTATTTGCAAAAAGTCAGAAGAGGAGGAGCAGGCACAGGACCACATCCTTCTTTAGCATATGTTAGAGGAGGAAACCCTTTTATTTTCTGCCAGATGCTCCATGAATAGGTCCTAAATATTACATAGACAGTAGCTATCACTTCCAAACAAAATTCCTTGGTGTCTGCTAAGCTGCAAAGCATATGAAGGCCTATTGTCTGGCAAAGGGTCATGGTTAAATTTGCACAGATTTTTTTTATAGATATTTCAGATTCTACGTTTTGATTTATAGGCATTTGCACACCCTGCTGTGCATGAATATGATACCATCTTCTGAGCAGGATTATTTCATGAAATGTATATGGGATTTAGCTACAGTAACTTTTACCGGGCAGCTTAGAATGGCCAGCAAAGTACTAGAATTTACTGCAGCACAGCTTGTGCTGTCAGGCTCATGGCTGGTGTTTATGATTTCTGCAGAAGCAGAAATAAACAACTTCTCCTTAATGGCTCTCTTTATGTGTAGGCAGCAGTAGCTCTATCTGGTCTCACAACAGTAGCTGGTGCAGTGGTCTGTCCCATTTCATGTGGAACCAATGTCTGAAAATTTGCATTTCTGCTTTTCTGAGTTTTCAGTGGAAGCGACTGGGAATGAATAAATCAACTGCAAATGTCTGAATGAGTAGCATTCCATTCTGCTGCTTTGTCGTGCTATAAATACATCTGGTTGAAATGGCCAGGTTTCGGAGTAAGAGCAAAATGATCAGATTTAATCTTAGTTTGTCTTAGAGTCTATACCCACACCGTAAATACTCTGATATCAACTGGGACTTACTTAAATTACTGTCTTAAGGAAGGAGGCCTGTTTTCTCAGTGTCTGTGGTCAAGTAGCTTAATCAACATTTTTATAGGCGTTTACATATGTATTTAAGTAACTAAAAACTAGGTGAGTTACACCAGTCGGTACTACAGATGAATTAAATATCAATTTCCATCATTTCTATCTGCATATACATAAAAAACAAAATAGCCAGAATGTGATTGTCTAAGTAAAGCTTTTTTGATGTAACAACTGTTTTTAAAGTTCAAAAGAATGTCGACACACGCTGTATATATAAGCAGGCAGAAAATACTTTTTTTAAAAGAAATGAGACAACTGCTCTATGCCAAAGAAAAACAATTCCTTTGCCAAACTACACATTGTTAACTTAAAATGTGTTCCATGTGGAAGTAGGAAGACTGATCTGATGGAAAGGCTAGTGATTTAAAGTCAGCTGGCTCTGTGCCTGTCAACTACACATTCTGGCTTCCAGTTTTACAGCTAGAATTGGAAATATTTATTTTTATTTTTATTTTATTTTTTTTTTTTTAGGGAAGGAGGAGGCATAGTTTTTTCTTCTTTTCTGGTGATGCAATGAATTTACCAATAAACTTGCATGTATAATCTTCCACACTTTAAGCAAAGAGGATATAATCTTGGATCACATGTACAAATCTTGTTCTGTGTTTTACGGACTTTGTTTTATATTGGACTCATTTTCCAAAGTGAATTTCCCGCTGCTTTTGTATACTCATCGCAATTTTTCTAGGAAGAAATCATATTACCCTATCTTTTCAGTATGGAAAAAGTATAAAGACAAGTTTGCTCTATATTCTGGGGGAAGTACAATATCTTACAGGTTGCAGTATTTCACCTTTCATACTGTTAGTATTACCTATGTTGATCAAGCCTTTAATCTTTGCCCCCCTGTCCTGCACATAAGGCACACAATACTGTCTCTGTACATGGTCTAAAGGATATTGCAAACACAAAATGTTCCGATAGACATGAATGAAACAGCTACACGACACCTGGTAATATCTTAAAAAGAAGCTATCATCCCGTGGTATTTTCTGCAGGATTCTCCAAACTTCATTTGTTATTCACATTAAACTTACATTCATCATCCATTTTAGTACATATTTTCCAGTACATGCTGCATGGTAATTATGAATACAGAAGGTTCTATTCATTGTGGAGTTTTTTTACATTCTTTAGATACACTGAGCACTATGAGGTTGAATTTTGATTACTGTACTAGATTTCTGGGCACACAAAACACACTTAGAGCACATTTGCTCTTATTTTTAGTCTTAAAATATTCCTGAAACATCTAGCAAGTCTGCAGATACTTAAATGGCAGAATTTCAGACACAATTCAGCCAGAGCTGTTTACTGCAAATATGATTGTAGAAAGCTGCTTTTTTTTTTTTTTTTTTCTTTTCGCTAGAATACCCACGTTTTATTTATGATTTTGGATTTTATTTCACAGCATTCCAGTTTAGTTTAGCACGATGTATTTAATAACCATGTCTACTGTCTTAATTACCCTATAAAGCAGGGTTCCATTGGCATTTGACCCTCCGCAGCATTCCAGAGAAACTGCAGGACCATCATAATTACCAACTGCCTGTGAGAAAATTAAACAAAAAAGGCCTAACTTTTAAACCACCATTTTAAACGACCTATTACATCTCAGGAATAAATCATTGATGAAATAGCCTGCTTAACAGGAAAATAGCTATTCCATAGCAAAGAATTTCCCCTTGCATGATCATGAAGAGAATATTAAGTATTCTTCAGCTCAAAAGGTTAGGTTTTATGTCTGTCCAATGCCTTTTAATGACACATTTTTGTGTAATTTTACTGTAATCAAAGCCTTTTCCTATGTAGGTTGTAGTCTATGACTATTTTGTCAGTCTTAAACATTTTACTAGTCAAAGAATAGAAAATCTATTTAAACATGTACCAAGAAAAAAGTGTTTATAAATGTTGTATCTTTCACCATTTAAAGAACCTGCGTTAATGTAGCTTGATTTCCTTTGATTAACATAGCCATTTGTTATATATTTTTCAAAAAAGCGCTAATCAATTTAAACTCATAATAGCAAAGCGTATTAATTGCTAACACAGTTAAAAAAATTTAATAAATTTTGAAAATCTAAATCAAGGCTTGATTAATTTCATCACACTGTCTTTGTTCTGTATCTGATGGCAATTACTATATTTATTTCCATTACCATCCTATGGTCCATTTCTTATTGCTATACTTAACAAGAGTTCTATTTCATCTATCTTTTTCTAAATGCCAGTTTGTATTTTTCCTAAATAATTAGTCTGGGCTGAACATTGATGGTCATTTCTAGATCAGATCAGATCAGCACTCCACATAGATAGCGTAATGTTAGGACCATAATCAGAAAAAAGATTAAAAAAATATTAATTTTACAATTAAAAGCATTATTTTTCACTTTTACATGTGTGATACAAGGATATAAATCAAGGGAATATCCATTGCTTTTAAAATTCATTCCAGAACATTTTCTAAACCTCCTTAAAACATTTCACTTGAAAGCATCTCTGTTTTCAACAGAAGCAACTAGAAGTTTAATGAACAAAGAGTTTATGGAAGAGCCAAGCCACAAACGAAACTTAAATGATTTTAGAAAGGGAGTTTGAAAAATAATTCTGTATTCAATCAAAAATAGCGCAACCCTTCTACTTTGTGCTTTGTGGCTCAAAAGAAGCCTTGTGACATCTATCAGCATGGTTAAAGGCCTCTGGCCACAACTTTTATTTAAATTCCAGTTTAATTTATAATCCAAAGCAGAGATTAAATGCATAGCAGGCAACTGAATCCTAGCGGTATATTATAAACTTCTGGGTTTGATGATGCCAGTGCAGTTGTTCCCAGCCCAAATTTGACACTGCTATACTATTGTTCCCATACTACTGTCTACTGAAGCACCACCTGTGTAATCACTTAGGCTAGAGCTGGAGTTACTGTTGCAGCCTGGGAATTTCTGGAATAACATGCAGTTTAAAATCATAAGAAAATAAGAACAGCCATAATGGTTCAAACCAAAGGTCTAGCTAGTCTCATATTCTGTCTCTGACAATGTTCTGTAGCAGATGTCAGGAGGAGAGGATAAGAACCAGGCAAGCGTGTAATACTCTTTCCCATATTCATCTGGCCTCTAGCTGTCTGTAATTCAGACTTCTTGAATGAGAGATTTGGGTTTTTTTGTTCCCCTCAATAAATTGGAACACATGACACTTTTAAACATCCACAACGTATAGCGATGAGTTCCACAGATTAGCGATATGTTGTATAAAGAAGTATCCCCTTTTGTTTGTTTTGAACTTGTCAGCTGCTGCTTTCACCTGGTAGCCCATATTCTTGTATGGGAAAGCACAGGGATCAATAATTCTCTATACGCATTCTCAAGGGTGGTTAAAGATTTTGTACACTCTTATCAGTTTCTCCCTTAACTCTTCTTTGTTATTTTATTTTACTATTTTATTATTTTATTTTATTTTATAATATTTATTTATCTTCCCCATACTGCAGTGCTCTGATCTATTTAACCTTTTTTAATGTGTGGAAGCATTTCCATATGTCTGATCATTTTTATCGCTCTTCTGTGTCCCTTTTTTAGTTCCACTGTATACTTTTTTGATAGAAGAATCGGAAATGGCTACTTTGTTGAGAGAAGCTTTGTTTCATATAGGAAGTAAATTTACTAATATACCATACCATACCATACTCTGTTGCAGGGATGTGTACAAGAATCCAAAATCACAGTCAGTCATTTTGATTTCTCTGACACCGAATGTCAGTGTGGTAGATTCAAGCCCTAGAAGAAGCTAAAAGCTACAACATTAGAGTGCTTACCGTGTACTAAGTAGCTTAGTCTTTTTGGAGCCTAAACTCTCACGCTGTAATCAACACTTCCATAAGGCACTCGTCTAAGCATCTGGCACACACCAAGCCCCTGTTCATTTCTGGTGCAAAACCTTGTCACAAAATCCTTCACAGCCAGTACTTCACTTCATTATCTAGAGCACCAGCCTGCTCTCCAACTCTGCTCCACAAGCACGTGGTTCATTCACATGTCAGACTCATCCCCATACCCAGATGTTGCTGCGGGGAACTGAGTCTTCATCCTTGGAGATATTCAAAAGCGGTCTGGACATGGCCCCGGGCAACCAGCTCCAGGTGGTCCTGCTTGAGCAGAGGGGTTGGACCAATGACTTCTAGAGGTCCCTGCCTACCTCAACTATTCTGTGATTCTATGACCTCACCAAGCAGTTCCTGATGACCTCAGCTTCACCTAAGTTAGCACGTCACACACAAGCTGATTTCAGGAACGATTTATTACCAATAAAGAGCAGGCAAACACCAAAGAATAAGACAGGAAACCCCTTGATTTGCTCTTTTCTGTGATGCCTTACTGTCAGGTAATCAGGGCAGCAGCAGTGAGTAGCAGAGGCAAGGGCCAAATAAAGGATGCACCTAAGCAAAGAATGAGTTCTAGAAGTTTAATTTGAATTTTGAATAGAAAAAATAGTGGACATTTTCAGACTTTTCACTGGAAAACAGCAAATGAAGAAGAAACAGCAAATGGAGAAGAAATACCAACTGGTATCATCTCTGATGATGTATGATGTATGACGACAGAAGGCTATCAGAATTCAAAGGTCTTCCTCTTCAGGGTGAAACATGTTCCCTTCCATCAAGTTCCAGTACTATAGTTGTGGAATAAGATGGAGTAGGGGTAGATCTATTGCTTAAAATAAATAAAACAACACACACACAAAACCCCCAAAACAAGACCAAATGAAATCCCGCACCAAGCTGTATCTAAGAACAAGAATAAAAAGTTATTTTCATTGTAACAATATGAGGTGGCAGAATTGTTCGATGATTGTTATGAAGGGTTCATATATCTCCTTACAATATCTCCATACATAGAAGAAGTCAGATGGCAGCCTTCTACCTATGCCAAAGTCTGTCCAAAGAAAGTGCGTTATGGAAGACTTGGGGTTACGAAGAATGGATGAAGTTTCAGCATATATAGAGTCAAGACATTGTATAGGTATATAATATATGATAGCAGTGACAGACATCTCTTCAGAAACAGAAGATTTAGGAGGGAGAGCAGCGCAAGAGGTGTTTTTAGTTGTTTTTTTAAATAAAAACAAATACTATGTGGAAGTGAAGATTTATAAAGACACTTGTAAGCACTAGTAGTAGGGGGGAAGGGACACCACTGCTTCTCAGAGTACTCAGGGAAACACGAATTTCATGATTAGTCAGGATAGCAGTATGGGTATATTAAATAATATGGTAAATTTGGCTAAAATGCCATAGAAAATACTTTGATCAATCTAGCTATACTAGTAGGGAAATAACAAGGCGAGTGCAGTAATCCTTCAGCTGTAGTTGGAGCTAAAGGCTGCAGCAGTTTACTACTTATCAAGAATAATTCATGTTAGCCATATATTGCATGGTCACTTATCTGAGCTTCAGGCTTACATCTTTCTTCTGCTTGATCTGAGGCGAGAACTTGAACACAGGCTCCACTTCTCAAGATTAAATGGTATAATAGTTTCAGTCTTTCTTGCCATAGCTACCCCACCGTATAATTAATTTTAAATTTGTGAGTAGAGAAAGAGGGAGAATTGGAGGAAGAAACTCTATACCTTTGCACCTCGTCCACTTACAAGGGGCATGAGTATTCCTGTGAACATAAGTATTTAAGTGTTAAATTTCTTTACATTGCTTTCAACTAGAAATCTTAAATTCAGCCACTCAAAGACTGTCTTTCTGGATACCAGTCCCTGAGCTTCCTATGTCACCATAGCAGGCTTAATTGTTTTCTGCACCAGAAAACACTCTTGGCCTCTACATCTATGCTCAAATGCTAACTAAAAATATGTTTTTATGGACATGCCTTGCAGTTCCAGGATTGTTTCCTTCTTCTGAGGACAAAGAAATGTATCTGCATCATGCTGGTGCGCTAAATCCATCTATACGGCTACCAGCTTTTCCGTGCTTAGGTGATATGTGCAGTGCTATGTTATGCCCAGTCAGGTAAGTCTATACTGATAAGTAGAGAAATCATTAAAAAGGTCTATGACTATTTTACCCCATCAGTCTTCCAAAACAATTCAAGCAACTAGTTCTGCAGACCCATAGCTGATCTTTAAAAGAAATCTTCCCTTTCTATTCTTTCTTACATACTGTAAGTTAATTTTTGTGTTATATTCTCAGAGATTGCTGTTGATCAGATGTTAGCAAGCATGCTATGCCTCCAGAAAGCGTGTCAGGAAGTCAAAGGGACCAAAAGTCTTGTTTTCCCATGAATTTACTTGTTGATATGGTAAGATCATTTCTTCAGTATATGAGGCCTTATATGCCTGTCCACCAAGAAAATATTTTCAACAAGACAACTTTTGTATTTTTAGTTTCATCTTTTAATAGTTATGTCAAAGAAAAGGGCTGTCAGGAGCTAAACATAGACATAGGCAGAATGAAATGATTTGGCACAGCTCTGGAACCATCATTGTCTGAAACTGGTTTTCAAGCAAACACCGTGTAATTAGGAGATGCACCTGCTCAGGGCTTGAGCCATGGCTATTTTTTACATCCAGACTACAGCGCAGAACGCCAGGACTTCTGATTCACAATGTTGGCATAATATTCCCGAAGGGAACCGGAGATTTTACATGTGGACGCAAGACACACTAAAACACTTTTTCAGAGTTCAAGTTACTTTTCTAGATAGCCTTAAGTGATCCATAACAGCTTCTTTAAAACAAAGCATTATTTGTCTGCGCAAAGCTACATAGCAAGCATAGCAAGTGGATGAAGCAGCAAGGCTGTATACCCTTACTGTTTAACCATATTTATGTTTTTTTATTTGTATATTGTTGATAAGTTCCACTCAGGTGACACAATTCATAGGTGAGGGTTATCACCAGCTCTTGTAGAACTAAATGCATAAGTCTTTTTCTGGCAGTTTTCTTCAGCTGCTGATACGTCTACTATTTTTAGAGACTGTAACAGATTACTGTTGCCTTTGATCTCAGATTTGGGCTGGGAAGGCAAAAACTGGTTAACCTTGTCTGTTTTTTTTTAACAGCCAGGTATAGGGAATACAGGTGGAGTTCCCAGGTTCTCTATTGTTTCCACAAGGTTTCTTCATAATCTGCCTAGTAATTTATTTTCTTTACCATTGTTTGTCTTCTTTCAATAGTCCCTAAAAGTTTTCTTGGAACTACCCAGCCAGGCAGGGTAAGATCAATGAAATAAACTCCAGAGCCACAGTTGGTATTCATAAAAATAATGCCGATGTCTCTCTCATTCTCTTCAGCAACTGATGAATATTATTCATATGATTCTCCAGCGGTTCAAAGAGGTAAAGCTGCATTGCTGTCAAAGTTGTTTCCATTTACAAGAGCAGTTAATTTTGCATAGCACAATGTAATGGAGGAAACAGCAGTGTTGGCACCAGAGCCTATGCAGCAGGCTATATTGTATATGAGCAAAAGATGGAGGTCTTTGATAAGAGATGATGTAGGGGGGTGGCTTTAATGCTCCAATTCATTTTCTGTGTGAGGGGGAGGGATGGCCTATTGAAAGTTTCATTTTAGGCCAGTTAACTAATACTACCCCTTACTGATTCTCCAGCCATGCTCAATTAGAGAGACTCCTTTGTCCTGACACCAGTCAGGATTACTACAATTCATCAACTTTACCCTGAAGAGTGCTTTTATACCAGCTAGACCTTTCAGCTCTAGCTGTGAAATGCCTAGTCACGAGGTTGCCAGTAGATATTTTACCTTATCGCTGTAAATAGTAGGCCGCTATAGGTACGTATCCAAAGCTAACTAATAATAGGCAATCTAAATAAGTAGCATGTGTTATGTATTTGGAAATTAATTTAGAGTAGTTGTCAGCACATGTGTTAAGCTGTACCAGGAGTGTAGAAATACATCAAATAGCAAGGGAAGATTTTTTTAAAGATATTAACAACTTCAATGCAAGGAGTAGTTGAGCTTGTCAGATGAGAAAGCTGCTATACCCCCAAAATAGCTTTACAACAGTTTGGACAAAGGCTCCAAAAAAACCTCATTGGCTTCAGAGTCAGGAACAAGCAACCACAGACAACGCAATATATCAGTTGTTGTAACTGAAAGAAAGCCAGGCTTTGCCAGCACAGCTTGTAAACTACAGAAGGTCAAATCACAGTGATTCAAAACATTTGCATACACTGCTATGAAAACCAAATGTTTTCCCTTTAATTCAAATGAACATGAAAATTAAACTAACAATAAAAATTGAGAAGAAAATTCTGGGGAATATGTTGACATGTAGCAAAAAATAAGGTTTCTCTGCAACATTAATTAAAGTATGAGTCATAGTAGAGAGCTATCTCATTGCAACCATTTGTAATTAGTGGTGATGTGCTAGCCTTTAGTTAAACCAATGAGTATTGTCAGGGTTTCAGCTGCCTTTCATGAGTATAGTTGAGCAAAGTGTTGGTCACTGATTATAACCTGGTATAGAAAAGACCTGAACCAATCTAAATAGTTCACGGTTAACACTTAGTATGACTGGGTTTTTTTTCTATTCAAAGTACAGTTTAATGTCACTAAGATTTTCACAGGTTGAATCAGCCCTGATAGAGAAATAACATCTAAAAAATTCTAATTTTTAATCTTTTGATTTACCTTAAGAAGGCTAAATATATGATTTTTTTGTACTTTTATAGTTTGCTTTAAAAAAAAATCTGATATGGATAGGAAACCAGAAATAAAAGCACTTTTGAACTACAGGGCAAAGTACAGCCATGATATGTAGAAAATGTGTTATATAGTCTAACTGAAAGTGTGGGAGCAGGAAAAAAATGGTTATAGCATTTTTATTTTCAGGAAAGGACTAAATTACGTGAAGAATTGGAACAAGTAATGAATATCAATTGCAGGATAAAAAAACTTTCCAAAATTCAAAATTGTGTTTACTGGTCTGTGTGGCCTTTGTGTTGATTTAAATAGAAGCACAAAATATCCAACAGCGCGTTAGTAAATATTATAAAAAATCGTAACCCTAAGCCAAAACTAACAGAAAAATAAATTAATTCTATAAGTCAAGCTCTGGACATTGCTTAAGCAATTATAGAATATATGTGGTTATTCTGTCTAGAAAGTCTCTTTTGGACCTATTGTTTCTGCACGCTGCAGATGGATACAACCAGCAAAGTTATTTAAGAAAAAGGTGGAACTGAACAGAAAAATGGATACTGGCAGGAGCAGTGAAATTGAGGAGCTGAGGTCCTGGGACACTTGGTTCCTGCTGCCCACTGTAGGCTGATTAGTATTCAATGACCATGGTGTTCACAGTCCCAATCCTGTAAACTCAAATCCCACCTTTCGAGTAAGGAATGATCAAAATGTTTTCTATGTCTTTGGTAAATTTTGAATTTCAGTGGACAAATGGGTTAATATTTGTGATGGATTCTAGTATACAAACACACAGACTCTTTATTTCTTGGAAACGTAAGAGGAAATTATTGAAATTGCAACACTTTTTATCTCCGTTTCGAATTTTATCTGGAACCAGAAATACCTATGCACAGCTTAAGCAAAAAATTAAAGAATGCACCTCGCTTTTCAAGAATCTCTGCTTTTCACTGCCAGCTCTCTCCCCTGCCGTATTTTTGTCACAACTCATTCAGAGTGGCTTTCCTCCGAGCTGAAGGTGCAGGAAAGTCAGAATTAGGTCACAGACATACAGACTCACACATGTATCTATACAAAAGTCTCTGTACTTATGAAAAGTTTTGGACAAATCCAATCTCAGGTGTCAGTGAGTCAATTAACCTTCAAATCCTGTATTTCTTAGGCATTCAGGTGCTACTATGTATTGCCTCTTACATACTGCATTAGTAACAAAGACATACAATTCTTATCTGATACTCTATATGTCCGTTCTGCCTCGAAAATAACAATTTAAAATAATTAAAAAAAAAAAGATAGAAATTCAATTATCCTAGATGGCGTATATTCTAGATAGAAAAGTGCTTATTTGATGTGTTTTATTTAATTTACTTTAACAACAAACCAAGATCCTAGGGAAAGCCAGAATTTTGCACATAGCACTCTGGAAACTTGAATGTTTTTAATGTACTAGATATGATTTCTGAACTGAAGAGAATTTTCTGAGTGTCATTACTGTTTCTGCCTTCTCAGCAATCATAGAAGCTCACATCTATCATTTCCTTTGTTCTGTGAGAGACAGACTTCTTCCGAGGAGAAAAAAAAAAGAAAGAATGTAAAAGCACTGGAAATATTTACTGTGATGCAATGGAAAAAAAAAAAAGATGCAGTCAAAATACCCCCTACATTTTATATTTTAGAGGTTTAAATATATATTGGGAGTTACGCTATATATACATATATATGAACTATACTGAAGATCTTAATAATTTATATATTTAAGCTATCCATTATGTTAAAATAATTGTATAATATAATTTATTCTATGTTATTGTTCCTGTCTACCATTTCAAAATCTATGTACTTTTAAATTAATAACTAGATAAAGTATTTGAGATGATAGCAAAATCTTTTTCTGTGTTTTCATTTACACTCATCCATTTCTACAGTTATTCGGATTAATCATCTTAAATGGAATGTATATTAGTTGTTTTGCAGACCCTTTTAGTGAAGCTTTTAGTGTATCACTGGGGTTTTTTATCAGATTTTCTTTGGAATTAGCCAAATTTCTTTAACGCGCTATTGGATGTACGCAAAAGGGATCTACGTTCTTCAAAAGGGACAGTCAATTAGAAAATTAGGCTTAAAAATTTTATCCTAACTGAAAATTTTGTAATGAACTGGCAGCAGGGAAAAATGCTCTCTGTATTTTTATTCTTTTAATGCGTTTGCCAGCATTTGGGACAGTCAGCTGCACGGTTTTGTTGCACTTGTTGCATGTTGATGCCATTCTCATGCACCACTCTGCAGCGAAGCAGGTAGCTCACGTGTGTGTGGTCTTTCTCAGCCCAACTTAACATTTCAGCAGATAAGGTATACTGGTGTATGAATTTGAGACAAAAAGGGATTTCGTTTTCCTGGGGCATTTTCAATGGGATTGAATAGCACCCTGGGAACCCTCAACCCATTTCTTCACTTTCTAGATGACTGCATACTCTCCTTCTTCCCACATACGGTTTATTTATTCAGGCAGGTGATGCACAGTAATAAACAGAGCCTGCCCTTGGCCATTGGTTGTGCTGAGGGTGCTGTCTACCCTGGGATTTCAGGTCTGCCGACCCTTAACTCCTGAGCAAAACAAGAGATGGAGATGGTTTCAGTCTTCCTAAAGCCCTGCAGCATGAAAGGATTAGGCAAACTAAAGTACTACACCGAGTACGACTCTAGGAAGTTGTTTCTTCAGAGTCATATTAAACTAATTCAGAAATATTCTCAAAAAGGCAATGAGTGATTTCATTTTACAACTTATTTAACTGCTGCTAAAAAGATGAAGGAAGGTAAGTACCAAATTATTTCTGCAAAAGTATAGCAAATAATTTTAATAATGTAAAGATATGATCTTATTAATGCAACTCTTCCATCTGTGCTTTAACAAGTTTTAAGAAATAGTCTATAAAATGAGAGCAGATCCATCCTGAATTTTTTCCTAAAATCTTTCTGTATTTTAGGAGGTAATCCACCACTGTTCTTTAGGTATCAGTGCCAGCTGCTAAATATGTCTTCTCCTTTTTTTAATATTAAGTATCTCCAGGTCATTCTTAAAGATATAGTTCTCCTTGTCTCGCAAGTACACACTTCATGGGGAGAATAACCATTGACATTCCCTGTCACAGCTGACCACTAATTATTCCTAAAATTATTCTTCCTCAGACTTTTTTCCAGGTTAAATCTCTGCTGTGAAACAGGTGAGAAACCACAGCTACTAAGTATATGTCGAAGTCAATTACCTCACTTTTTTTGCAAATATTAATAAGGTATAAGAATGAAGGTGTCTTCCCCCCCCCAATTAATACCATAATTTCTAAAAAGTCATCAGTTAAGAACTTTTTTTAACACATTCCCTCCTCCTTTCAGTTCCTCATGATCATCTCTTCTGTACGAAAAAAAGCTAACGTTAACACTGAGATGAAGTAGATCAGTTCTGAGTTGTGATAAACCTGTGTGCTGCTGTCTGAGCTGATACAGTTCAGCCCTATGAACCTTTAAGAGGTGCACTGAGGCTAGAATGAGATCACCTACCTGAAATTATCTATCTCAAGATTCAATGACTGCAAAAAGCAGGTGAAAATCTTCATGAATACTTGCTTCAGGAAAGGAAGTATGGTGAGCAGGACTGAAAGAACAAGTCATGGCTTTTCAATGCTATATATAGATCCATTACAACCTACAGGAACAGCCACTGGTAGCAGCAAAAATCCAGGCAGATTTAAGTAACTGGGGTGCACTAGCAACAACATTTTCAACCAAGCAGAGGAGTTGTCTAGCAAACTAGCCCTTATCTTTCTGCATTTGGTCTCCTCCCTTTTCAGCATCTCCTTCCTTGCATTTGCTGCTAAGCTAGAACATGGTCCTTCCTTTACAACTCACCTGTCATCTGTACCATCTTGTGATGGACTGGATAACCCACATTGCAGCTAAACACTGATCCTTTATCTCATGCGTTTAGTTTTAACAGTGTTACCTACTGTGCTCCATTGTCTGGTTCAGCTCAGAAGGTGAAGTGAGCCTGCCTCTCCGAACAACGTAAACTGGCAATGCTTAGTTATTTGAAAATTGGTATTTTATTAACTTCTATACCCCTCTCACCCTGAAAGTCCAGCCCCCTCTCTGGGGTCACTTCACCATTTGCATTGTGTAAGGCCCCATTTTGAATTCGGTGCAAAGCAGTGCCACTTGTATACATACAGTTTTCCATCCCATGCACCGCTGGCTGCTTCTTACAGCTATCGGTGCTCTAAGAGAACATTTAGAAGGACATGAAGGGAGGGTGTTTTCTGATCCATATAAGACAGGACTAGATGTTTACAGTGTTCCTTTAGGGTGATCTTATGGGGTGGAGCTCTAAGTCTCTCTTCTGATGCTAAGCATTATGTTTTATATACTGTTTGGTTTCTAGCCCCCTATTTGTGCTCAGGACCCCATCGTGATCTGGGTGTGATACAAAGGAGATTCAGTCTTTTCCTACTCCTCTGTTTCCCAGCTCCCACACATCCTCTTCTCCTTAGCCATCAGGCAATGAAAATGCTCTGGCAGGGTACTTTAAATATATTATTGCTTCTGGGCTTTTTGCTGATTGGAAGGAGTTGTACAGTAAAAAGGTGCAGAGATGCTTGTGTGATAAATGGGAAGATATAGACTGGGATGCTTGGCAGGGCAGGAAAAAATACTGTCATGTGCATGCAAGCTGGAAGTGAAAAGAGGGGAGGGAGACACGAGCTGTTAAAGTGAGTGGCAGCCACCTGCAAACCTAATCCAAATAAAAAGCCTTGGAGAAGAGGGGGACTAACTGGAGGTACCCCTCCAGTTTGCACCATCAGAGAAGGATCAAACAGAATAGCGGTCCTTGCTCAGGCTGTACAAGCCTCTGCCACAGATCCCCTCCTCAGTGGGAGCAGGCCTGGGAAGGGACCGGGTCACCTGGCCGTCCCCTCTGCCCTGCACAGGAGATCCGGCTGGAGGTAGGCAGGAGCAACACGCTGCAGCCTCAAAGGCTGGAGCAGCCAATGCACTTCTCCACAGGCTGCCGCAGAGCTTCAGGAGACGCTGTGCCTGCCCGAGGCACCATGCCTCCTGGAGCTCCTGCTGAGCAGCGCAGCTCTGCATCCCAATGCAAGCCTGCGAATATGATATACGACCCAGCCCTGAGTAGAGGGAAGGAGGCTGGTTGCCACATTATTATGCATCCTCCTTAAGACTCCAGGGGAGGCACTGTGTTCTGTTGTACTTCTACTGGATGAAAACTGAAAATATCTGTAAATGATTAAAATGGTAGGAGAGAAACAATCATAAATATTCATCATCTATCACTACCGATTTATTTTCCTAATGCTGTTGTTACTCATAGGACCAGATCTGGCTTGTTTTGGCTTCAGTAGCACATGTACAGCACACTGGAATTTAGTAATAATTATGTTTGCATAAATTTAAAACATCACACAGTTAAATTATAGGGAATTATAGGTATGACCTTTGTGGCATGCTGTCAGATTTTTTACATCATCTCCCAAATGTAATAAACAAATGCACATGGAATTTAGAAAGTTCTGTACTTTTCAAGCACACCTTTACAATTAGCACTAAGTGAATATGATGCTTTAAGAATTAATGTAACAGCTTGACCTGTTCCTGAAATTCCAAGCACTGCCTAATTATTATTTTAATGCTATTTCAGCAAGATAGGTCTTTATTTTTCTTTGCAAATGAAAGGAGCCACGTTTATCACTTTCACATATCCGGCATGATTTCAGCTTAAATTATTTTACTGGAACACGTAGAGCTCTATTTCAGAGTGAGATGAATAGACATATACTTGATGTACACGAAATTAAGAGAAAAACAGTGTAACACACCAGCAGGCCTTGAGCAAATCTATGGTTCCTCTGATATTACTGCTTTCTTTAAAAAATCTCCTTTAGTTTGCAGTCAAATCCTCTTTTCAGGTCTGTTTTGATGTAATATTTTGCAGAGAAACAATTCATCATACAGTCTATATGGCTGTAAGTAGGAAACAGTTGCAGTTTTTCATACAACAAACCAAACACTGTGCTTTTATTTACTAAACTAGATGAGTTTTCTAAAACATAGGGATTTTTTTTAATAGTTATGTGGCTCAGATCCAGCAGGCAAACCTGTTTTACTGATGGGGTCTCTACTTATCCAGTGTTTCTGTCATCAGCCTGACCTTGCAGCTTTCTACAGTGCCATTATACCCTGGGTGCTGGCTTATTTTCATACAGCAGCCCCCAACTACTTGATCCCACTTCATCTACTTCACGGACACAGACATTTGTTGGGCTTATTAGCTCAGCAGGAGCCTTATCATATTTTGTATCTGAGGCTGTTGGAGATGTCAAGAGATGGAAATGCTGTGTAGCTTTTTATCCTCCCTTCTTGCACTTTCTCTGAGAGCCCAACAGTGCATTTGGATTCAATGCTCTCCTGCCACTAGCTGCTGAGATCTCTTTAAATATGTCTAGCTTTGCCATCTGTACCAATAACACTGCAAAGGCTTAGCCATGATTAGGCTGTCAAGATTTATTAAGTTAAAAAGTATCAAAGTTTCTTGCTGCAACCCCAGACCTTTTAAGAGTCCACCTTCTTTAGAAACCCTTCCCCCTCCCGACTAACACTACAGTCAATGTGCTTCGCTTGACCTTGACCAACATATGCACCCGGGGAACACTAATGAATTTGGGCCAATTCATCTTGGAACTCCAAATTTAATCAAGCTGACATGCCAGGGAAAGCAGACTGTAATTAACTCCTAGCATTTTAGGTAATCTGTAAATTTCATAAACTTAGCTCAATCTGTTTTTGTGGTATTAAGCATTTTTTTGTGGATTTGTTTAACAGACTACAATTGTTAAAATAATACGATAATAACAATTAAAAAGTAAGCGTTTTCTCATAGCATTAAATCCCTTTAAAAATTACTATTTGTCCAGGAGAATAGGATGCCACCAAACAATGTGTGCATAGCAGCCTGCCTAGTAAAGCCAAGCGAATCCGGTGTTATCATTTCTTTTTGAAAATGAGTCATGCACTCATTTCATGATGTGTGTGTTATGAAAATGTACAATCAGTCAAAAAAAAAAAAAAATCCCCTGCTCAGTGTTATCTTTCAATTGGTTTAATTTTGATGAAGAAGAGATAGGAGCATTAAAAACTAGCCCATAGGGCTCCTGTTTTGTTCTGCGTCATTTTATTATTATTTGTATAATGGTAGCACTCAGAGGTCCCGGTCAGGATCAAGGTCCCACTGTGTGAAGTGCTGTATGAATGCAAGGTTCTAGCCCTGAGGGGAAAAAAGGAAATACAGTATAATCTTGATTAAAATTAAAAAAAAAAAAAAAAAAGGAAAAAAACCCCCACCACCCTAAACCAGACTGCTCTGAGACTGCTACTCAAATCTCCAGGCTGAAGTAGTTTCTCTGACTATTTTTTTCTTCTTTTCATATCTGCATGGAGCATCAACAGCACGCCTAAGCCGCAGCCTCTCTACAGTGGTCCTGGTAGGTGAGAGATTCTAGGTGGCAATGAATAGAAGAGAAGAACAAAGTGAGAGCTCAGGCAATCAAATTATTATATACCGATATAAAAGAAAAAGACCCCAACTATTAGAGACTGAAACCATGGCTACGTTTACAGCATATGATCTCAACAATTATAAACCTTTGATATTTTGTATGTAGGAGTTAATAAAAGTATTAGAAACAGGATCATGACAAAGATTGAAAGATATACATACATTTATATGTATAGTACTGTATACATGTATTTACTGCAGACCTTGTTAAATGAAAGCAATCAAATGACACCAGATATTGCTTCAATCAGGTAAATGTTATTTATCAGCAGAGGCAGAGACGACTCAGAGCCATTAATTTAAGCTCACTTCTTGAATATGGGTTTTGCAACCCCCCCCCACATTTTGGAGATCTTCTCTGTTGTTTTGTAACCCAGAAATTAATGGATGAAGTTTTTTAAGGCAGACAACAGTACAAACAGCCACAGAGAATAAAAAGTTCACCCAGTCTCATTGATCTTTGTACTCGTCAAAGAGAAGGAGGGACAGTATTTTATTGATAGCTAATTATTGAGAACAAATTCTTCAATTTTGCAGTATGTACATATTTAAATAAACACGTATATAAATAAATGTACAGCGAGTGACAAAAGGAAACATGTGCCTTAATATTTCCACACTGATTCTGGTGGCTGTGGCTAGAAAAGAACAAGGTCTGAGCTCAAGCATAATATGCAAACACACACACACTGTATTTACACACTGAACAATCATATACAGCATTATATATATTCTATAAGATGAGTTTTTTTACTCTGTTCCAAATGGTTTATGCCACTTTAGATGGACAAATCAGTCATGCCATATCTTTCATGAAAATTTTCCTCATAGTGAAGAAACCACAGTGTAACATGACCATAGAAGCTCCTTTACCATCCTCAGTCCTGTGGTCAGTACAGTCTTCGGTTTCTTAATGCATTGGACCAAGGGGAATAAAAGCAATTCAAGGCTTCCTTCCTTCACCAGCCTGGAAAAGCTAGGCATAAATTGCTTGTTCTCTTTGTTAGTATATGACTGTATACATGCATGGGTCTCCATCACAAAAACAAATATGTATTTTTGCATTTTTCTTCAAAATTAGAAAGCTGAAAAATGAACCTTACTTGCCCTCAGCCTATATAAAAAAAATCTTTGCAGACCTCTTCCTTAATGTATGGCGTACCTAGGACTTTATTTTGAAAAATGCACAGACACAATTCAAATATTCAGTTAAAAAAAAAGTGGAGTCTACATAGACATGGCCAATAATGTGCTGTATACTTTAAGAGATGCAAAAAATGTCTTCACATATGCTATTACAATTTATTAAGCAAATGCCTGACCCTAATAGCTAGTAAAAGCTAGCAAAGTGCAACTGGCTACTTTAATGACCGGAAACATAAATGCCGGTTCACAGAAAGTAATCTCCCAACCATCATAATGTGCAATAGATCTTTCAAGACACTAAACATTTGACCAGAGTGATCTCACCTGCTGTCAAATACTCTCTAAAATCCTTTTCTTGATTGGTCAATGAGAATGTTGTGGTGCAAAGATATGACTTATGTCAACATACTGGAGCCCTCAGCATCAGGCTACATGCAGGAACAGACAATGCAGACTGCTTGGGTGGTGGTGATGGGTGGCCTCCAGTGATCTGGTTAAGGAATACCCGTGGTGGTGTAGAACCATTTTTAAGTAGATCTCAGTGAATTGTGAGATAGCTGTCCATCTAGGGGTTATCTATATGAAGCCCTGCAAGGATTTATCTTACCCTTCCTTTTCAGAGACAACTGGATCTGTGGAGACAATTGCAATACCACAATTTTGCTGAACTTTCACCAGCTCCACCACCTCCATCTTAGCCTCTACAATCAATGTTATCACCCAAAAGAGGGAACATAAAATTATGAAAAAAAAGTTTAAATTGATGCAAGGACCCAAGTAGCTAAAACGCCACTGATATAGCTGAACAAGATGCTTAAAATTTTTAAAGCAACCTCCTAAAGGGAAAAGTAAGTTAATGCAAAACACTGAAAGGAGCAATCAGTAATGATGTTGACTGTACCTTCAACAGAGGGTATCCCCCCACTAGCTGATAATGGAGAACAATCTTGAGGCTGTATTAGCTTCACTGATAGTCCTGACTACAGAGATAATTGTAGTAAGAAATGGTTGCACTTCCACTTTCCCAGGAGACTGTGCTCACTCCTGTCAAAGGAAGATCTGGAAACTGTGATTCATGCTTTTATCATCTCCATGTTGCTAACTAGGGCTAAGGGCTCCACAGAAGTTTCATCTTGTGCAACACTCAGCAGCCCACCTCTTAAGCAGGAAAACCTGCCAAGAGATCATAATGGAAATCTGCACACTCTAATGGATTTCTGCATTCATTATCCAGATACAAATCAACTTCCTGGTCCTTATATTTAAGACCTTAACATTTTAGATACTGGCTTCTATCCAAGATCCACCAATGCAACTGTGCTTATTGAAAATGCTAAAGTGTATAGAACCCATGTTCAAATGCTCAAAAGTGTTTCCTGTATTAGGTTCCTGACTCTGGAAGGAAAATTTAACATACTTCAAGATGTAATGCAAATCACATCTTCTCACAAGCAAATCTTCCCATAGTAGTGCAGCTTCAGGAGGAGTGACAAGGAGCGAAGGAAAAAGGAAGGAGAAGTAAAGTGGGAAGAAAAAAAAAGTAAAAAAAAAAGTATATGCCTCCAAAACCTGTTAAACTTAAGCATAGCTATGGGTAGAATCTTTCTATAGACATCCACAATTTACTTTTGAGTGTAAGAGTTATGGACATATTACATGTATTGATGGAATTAGTGACACTTGAAAAATTTCCGCCCAAGAAGCTTACAATCTGAGGGTACTCATATGATACGCTGAGCAGGAGTAAAAGGAAAGAGAGAGATGAGTTGGGATGGAGATAAAACTTATACAACTGCAATGAAAATAGGGCACCACTTATTTGTGTACCGATACATCCAGATATTCAACTCCTTTTTTTAGCTACTGAAAGCTGATTTACCGAATGTTTTCTTTAAAGTAAACAAGGAAAGAAGTGGAAGAAGAATGAGGAAAAGAGAGCAGAATATCAGCTAACAGAGTTAGAACCTTAATTTTAGTGGTTTTACATGTATTTTGTTGCAGCATTAAGTTGTGTGTATTTTGAGCAGAGCTAGGAACTGTCTGATCACAGGGTCCACATTTTACCTAGTTCTAAGAATGCACTGTGCATATCTGCTACTGCAGTTAAAGCTTACGTTGGTGGTTTTGGTAATATTTAGAGGAAAATGCACATCAAAATAAGGACATATTCCGAGGTCTAAATGGCAGCATAAATAATTACTACAAATCAAAATTATTTTATTGTATTTTGAATTTTTCAAGTTAATGTATTTTCCAAGCACACAGAAGCAAAATTCTAGTATTTAGAAAAGAGGCATGATGCCTCAAGATCCAAAATCACCAATTTTACATCAGGATCAATGTTCCTCCAATTTGAGCTTTTATCACTCTGAACTACTTAGGTTCAAAGTAAAGAACTTTGAAACTGAGGACACAGAAAACAGTAATTCTGTTGCATTTTAACAGTATGGTAGGCTTGTTGACTGGCTGGTTTCCAGCTGGTCTGCCTAGTTTTACTCTAGCTCATCCCAGCTCTGTCAGAGCAACTAAGCATGGACACATTCATCAGTGCATAAGCAGCAGTCACTAGTCTGAAGTGGTCATTAAAAATATGCTGTGGTAGAATCTCAACACAAACTAGCAGGCGCTTTCTGTCCCATCAGGGGATGTGGCTTTCTCCATGCTACTCTACGTCTGAGTTTCACAAACACAGAGGCTCAGGGATGAGGCTCCAGCGGAATCATAAAACATTTGCTAGTCTGTCATTACCACCAACCTGGTTGTTAGTGGGGTGGGGTGCTCCATCTACTTTCTGGCACTAGCCCCAAGACCGCTGACAGATTTATGTGAAGCAGAACGCATACGCACTTCTAGCTTCTGCCCAATGCGCTGAAGATCTTCATGTTTTTCCTACCGCTGGACAACCACAAAGTGCAACTAATGCTGTCACATTAAGTAACTCCAATATGGTAAAGTTGAGAATAGGTAAAATGGATAAAGATTTTTGGAAGTTCATCCAAATACTATTACAATTTATTTGTGTAGTGCAAACAGTAGGCTAGGCTATTAAGGCAAGGAAGAAGCCAGAGTATTTTCCTCTAAGACCTTATAACCTAAGCGACATACAAACAAAGAACCCGGTCTTGGGAGATGCTGAGCTCATACATACTACAGTGATAGGTACTATATAACAGCCTAGGTTAGATTCCTAGAGCATCCTAAATTTACTCTGAGGAGGTGAGAGAAGGTTAGTGTTGGATCATGTTTGATGCAAGGGATACAACAAAGCCAAACTCTTAAGAGGTGTAAGAGTTCAGAGCAGCAAATCTAAAAATACGGTTTTATAGAGTTTTTTTAGAGAGTACAGGACGCTGTTGCTCAAAGGAGGAGTAGCGAGTCCTAGATTTCACTAATTAAGTGTAAGCCAGAAAAACTGATTCTCCTGTACATTTTTAGGATTTTTCTTGCTTTTGATTGCTGTTTAAGAATCACTGCTCCCACGGTATTGCACTAACTCCACTGAGTTTGGGATTAGCTGGGGCGATAGCTGCGCAGATAGTCTCAGGTTTATGTATAAAGGAATGTCTTTCAGGTCCTGCTTTAGGCTCTGCCACCATTTGGCTGGGGTTGTCTAGATGGCGAACATAGATACTAGTAAGCATTACCGTGAATTTATAACACTCTGGCTACACTGCACAGGGACAGTCTTTAGTAGAAAGTGGAGTGCGTAGCACCAAACAATACATACTAGGAATATCCATACAAAAAGGTACTTGTTTAGACAGGAATGAAGACAGAGTACTTTCCTTAAAGAACTTATTAACTAAACAGCATATAAACAAAGAGCCCAGTCCTGTGAGGTGCTGTAGTTAGTGCTCTGTTAATTCACACCCTTGCTTACTGCATACTAACTTCTTGTATAGACAAGCAGAATTTAAGCCTTGCAAAACTGTGCATGGTTAAAGTGATCTCATATATCCTTTCTAATGGGACATCGTGCAGATAGTGTCATCGGTAGCCAAACTGCTAGGCTTTGGAGAGTTTCTTCTTACATCGCTGCTACTTGTAGATGGAACAGTAACTCCTGCAGCCACATCTGATAAACTTTCACTGAGTGCACTGGTGCTTCTGCCACTACAGATGGCAATGGGGAGACTGTGAGACAGGAGTCATGGAAATACATTTTGCTCACAGCATCTCCTCACTATGTAAGAGTCCTTCCAGATGTTGGGCGCTTCCTTAACTGTTGGGTGCTGCCCTCCTCAGCGCACCAGCTAGCCCTCTCAGCTCCTGCCCCTAGGCATTATTTGCTGATATTTTTCTGTGGGGGCAGCAGCAGCTAGAAATGCTCAGGCACGTCAGAGGGGCCCCAGAGGGAATGCTTCCCTTGCCTCTGCTAGAGCTGCTGGGCCTCATAAGATGGCACACACTGTAATGTCGTTTAGAGGCTTAGAAAAATCTGCCTGGCCCATAAAACATTACCAGCTCAGAATTTCCTAGGTGTACCCAGTACAAGAGGTTCGAAATTTATATTTCATAATTCACCAAACACATGAGCAATTTCTGGAATTGAACAGTTCTGTTCAGTCCTTTACTCTTTATAAATTTATGAGTGAGTTTGTGGCCTGTCACTAATAAGTCTCTAAATTAATAAGCTGATGTGTATTGCAACACTCTCTAGGGCAACCTTCCTTCAAGTTTAGAGTCTAGCAACCTGCCTTATGTCATACTGTGGATTCACCCTTAGCAAAGGGCTGAATTTTCAGCCTGCCTTTCTGTGGTAGTTTACAACAAGTCAGCTTCTCATTCCATGTCATCAGTTAATATTAAATGTGTAAAAAATAATAATCACTGACTTCTAGCACTGAACAAGAAGATTAATCTCTTCTTTTAATGGAATTCTGGAAAGATGGGAAGAGAGAATGGAGCTTTTTTGCTTTATAGAGTCTTTACAAGGAGAGCGAAGACACCACCATTTCATTACGTTCAGGCTGTGGTCGAAGTCTGTAAACTCCGTAGCTGCCCAGCGCAGAGTCAGGAGCCTTGGGCGCCCACGCGTGCGTACAGAGCCGCGTACGTGCTCACCACCTCCACCGCGCCCAACCGAACAATACGCCAGCAGAAGGATAGGAGGTCGCATTAGCCGTGCCACAGCTGGGCCCGTAGGACAGCACTGTGGCTGCCCAGAGATTGCAGAACGTGTAGGCGCAAGAGGCGGGAGGTGTACCCTGTACAAAGAGGTTAGCTCAGGCTAGTTTTTACACTATTCTCATCTCTTCCTGCCCACCCAAGACATCTCTATGAGCCTGTGGTCAAAGAAATGCCTAATCTCACGATGATAACAAGCAACAAAGAACCAGGAATTATATTGCTAGCTCATTGTGTAGATGTGCTTTTTAACTCCTGAAGAGCTTTGTGATCCCTGTCTGCAAACAGGTAAGTTTCCCACCCCTCGCACCCCCACATGCACCGAGCGGATCTGTGAAGCAGTGTGAGGTGGTGCACATTTGTCTTATCTGCACTGGAAGACTTATGTATTGTGGATTTAACTGGGCCTATGAAGAGAACAGCATGTGACTAGATATAGTCACAAAAGTATATCAGGCTATTAGTTATTTAAAAATGGTCAAAAAGATAAAAAATCAATTTGAGGGAGGAGGACTGTGGACAGGAATAATGGAGTAAGCACTGCAATACACCCATCGTCTCTGCATTTAACTGTTCACTCACCACATCTCTAGAAGGAAAGCACACTTTAAACGAGACCTTCAGCTGGCATAAATCAATAAGCATCTCTGAAATCAGTGGTTTCAAATGTGTGCATCAGCTAAGCACCATGTCACAGAGTTTTCATCATTTCTTGAAGACCAAATGAGTATGATCGCTGCATATTATACAAGGATTATTTAGTAGGCAAAGGCTAGCTCTCTTGCTAAGCAGGAACCTATTACAGAGGGAATGCATTCATATGTAGCAGTAAAGTGCCTGCAGTTCTGAATAAATAAAAAGAAAGGTACAAAATCATGGAAAATAACATTTCTGTAAAGCCTAAAAGTAAGCCCAAGCTTAACAATTTCTATTGACATTCTATGAAACAGAACAGCTATATATGTGAGAGACAGAGACAGAGACAGAGGGAGAGACAGAAACACAGACAGAGAGATGGAAAAGGAGGAAAATGTTTAGGATGCATGCTGCAAAAAAGTATTTTGGACAGGAGTAAAAATAAAGATCAGAGTTCAAATTAAACTGCCACACAGTCTCTATATGTGATCTGCTCATTATTTATTTATTGTTTCTTGACTATTGAAAAATGGTCATTATCACCGCTATTTTCACCTGACTTTCAAAAAGAAAAAAAAAAGAAAAAAGAATAGATTTTACCTTTGCATTATCTTAATAGGCTAGGTTATATACTGTGCGTAGTTAAACACACAACGATGAAACATTCATATAGGCTGCTCTTATTTCCCAGCTTGTCGTTTTTAAATGGAGCAGTTAGGTGTGCCAGAATCCTTTTCTTTTCTCCTTTGGCAAGAGGGCAAGCAAGCAGTCATTTCAGAAACTGGTGCCAGTGCCACCTATGAGTCAGCGTGATGTATTTAATGCTCCATTTGTTAGAGGCTAAGTACATTACCCCTACAGTACCCTAACCTCTAATGGCTCCGTGCCAAGGAGCCCAAGTCTGGTCCTGAACCTGAATTACTACTCCACATTTTACTGTAGTGTCAGTTGTCTCTAATACATACATTACATCTAGGCATCAGAGTGCATCATTTTAGCATTAGAGTCTGATATTATGGAATGTATCTTTTTCAGAATATTTCTCATTTCCCTGTAATGCATCAAAAATGGGAGTGAAAAATTAGACATGAATCTGAAGTGCAAAAATTTTACGTTTTCATCATTTTGTACTAAAGCTGGAGTAAAAATATAGGTGTTTGTAATATGGTGCACGGATCTGACATATAGCTCTTGATGTTCAGGGTTAAATTTAAATCTACATTGCCTGGTTACCAATCTCCGCAGTTGCACCCAGGCAGGACTAGGAAAGATTGATGATTGTGATTGTGAGATTAATCCTGTAATGTTTACAAGACTCCTGAGCTGAAACCTGGTTGGTCATATCATGCTATCCAGAGAAGGCCGCTTGGCTTGCCAGGGTAATTTCTTCTGATGCAGTAAATAACTAGGCATAATGAAAATACTCTGATGTATTCTACTGCCTGATTGATGCTCTGCATGCGATACGGCAAAGCAGTGCACTTCCTATCACAAATTTACATATACAAACCAGCAGAAGAAGCATGATAATGTCAGCATCCTCCAGAAGCCCTAGGATGCTACACAATTTTATAGCAGTTATGAATTACTGTTGACCTTTCTGGCCTCTTATACCAGTATGCTAGACTCAAGCATATTGAAAGTCATCAGTCTGAAGCAGTCATTCTTTACATAATTATGGCTATTTGTGTGTGGGAGGATAGTGTTTCTTTTATTGTTAAAAATTAGCATTAAAGAATATCACTGCTGTGATTCAATAGCCAATCTGTTTTAAGCATATATTTTAATAGAAACAGAGAAAAGGATGATTTGAATTTTGCAAACTATTTTTATAATCCAAACAATACCAAAACATGGACTTTTACAATTCAGTACTTAATGAAAGAGCATAGCTGGTGTCCTGCTTTCAACACAGATATTTTTTTTTTTTCCTTTTTTTTTTTTTTAAAAGCAGGCTGAAAGGTCTTAGCACTTAGCACTATCATTTAAACTAAATTTCTTGTTGGATTTTGCAAGTCTAAAATTAACAGGAAATATTCAGTAGTGGTATAAAAGTCTTTCAAGTACAAATATAGATTAAATCTTTGAAATCATGTAGATGCATTAGTTAAAGGAGCTTCCATATTTCATACTAAATATTTGAATAATCAGGCTTTCAGAACATCACTAAAACACAGCTCCTTATTATCATTTGCATTTTAATGTCCTTAAAATTATTACACTAAGGGAAATGTTTTTGATACATTACAGCATTTCCTCTAAATGTGTGATTATGTTAATGGGTTTTCAATCAGGATCCTAGCCTGACACCATAGGAAAATTTATGCAAAGTTCATACCCTGTCAGGGCCTTTAATCAGGACCATTTATTAGACCCCTGCCTTCTTTGATGGTTGCTGCTCCCTTTATTAAATATACTGACTTGGCCATCTGAAGAAAAGGACAATAAAAGGTTACTGGGGATGAAAGCATGAATGCTATTTGCTCATGTTTCCTTTACAGACACTTCTTCAATAATTAAGGAAGGGCTTTCTTTGGCCTTTTAGGCTTTTGAAGTGCATATCAAACATAACACTTAGTTCTTGTTTTTATGGAATGTTTAATGCACAGATTTAGGCTTAAGCACAAGTAAACTAACTTAGAGGTTGCTAACAGAATTAATTTAAATAATTTTCACAAAAATCACAGCAGTCGCATGTGTCTACTGCCTAGTCGAGCTACATTTAACAGAGGCAATTAAACTTACTGTAATTTAGGAGAAATATTTAAAACAATGACTTCCCCCCCCTTCCTCCCCCCCCCGCTTCTTTTTTCCTTACACTGGTCATTTTTCTCGCTTCTTCCTAGGCAAACCTTAGCACAGCAAAGGCATCGCTGAATCTGATAAAGCAGCTTTCAGTGTGAGAACTGTTTCCTAGAGCCTTCAATGTGTATGTTAGTTACTTTATAAAATTAGTTAATACGCTGCTTAAGGATTTATAGGAGGGTTGAAACTGGCACGAGTGACACTATTTTTTCCCCTGGATCACATGCAGAGAAAACCACAACAAACAGCGGATCTAACTAAGTAGTATTGACAACCTGGGGTTTGGATACAAATTCAATATGAGAAAACAGACTCACTTCAATGAAATACAAATAAACAACGAATTCTGTTTTAACATGTCTAAATAGGTAGTAGGTGACTGACAGGCTTGGGTCTCATAGGAAAGCCATTAGTAGAGCATTTGATAGGAAAACGTTTGATTTGAATGCAAGTTGCGTTTCCCCTCAGGGGGTGATCTGAGTGGTATACTGGGGATTCACAGGCGCCCTTTTCACTAAAAAATGCCTGCTGGGCTGTATCTTGGTAAATGAAATTTGTAGGATCTCCTAATACTAACAAGTATATAACTATATCATCTATTTAGAAGGCATGCTAATTATATTGGTTCACTGATGTTCATTTTCTCATTCTGCAAAAATATATTAAAAAGTTTTAATAATGAGCACCTGGGTCAATTCTATGTCCAGCCTGGAAAAAATAATAATACTTCATTAGTTTAATTATCAATATTTATTGCTTGGAAAAAAGGAATTCATTATTTTTCCCCACAAGCAATTGGTAAATGTTCAGTGAAAAGATAGGATTACATCAAGAAATTAGTTACGTAAATGTTACTGACCCAATCTAGAGTAAAGTTTTAAGCTAAGAAACTTTAAACTGAACAGTTTTCTGGCATTTTTGCCAGAAACTGAATTACCACAAAGATATAGCATCCTAAGTATTATCATGGCCCTCATAGGTATTCATATAATGAATAATCTCTAACAAGTTATTCAGATGAAAACCAGCACATCCTTATTAGTGTTTAGATGCCTATGTGACTTTGTGTACATGGCTTTAGATGGTAGATGCTTTTGCAACAAGTGAAATTGGTACCTAATTTGCACAGCAAAAAATAGTGGTATATTTTAGAAAATGAGGGGAGATTTGACTATTTTCTCACATCAGAATCTTATAAAAAAACAGTTTAGGGTGTTATTTTATACACTAATATGTGACTCGCCAATAAAGCCTCTAAATTTCCACTTGTTTCAATCACAAAGCAAGAATATTCAAAGAGTTCAGAGCCAGGCTCAAAATAAATGAACAAGGCACCAAGGAGTTAATGTTCAGAGATGAAGCTTGGAGTTAGGGATTGTTTATGACGCAAAAAATGCTGCCGAGGGTAATCTTAGTAAAACAACCCTTCAAAATTAGTATTACGTTTAATTGCATGCATGTGTTTCTGATACATCTCGTCAGCGCTAAGCATCATTTTATCTTTCTGTTTGTCCACACAAAGAAGCAGGCAGACTAAATGAACCCGGTAATGCCTGATAGTTTGAAAGCAGAGAATGCACGGTATGCAGCTTAAAGCACATCAAAGAAAATGTAACAGGACCTCAGTATGTCTTCCTATTAGACAACACGTTGTTATTAAGTAGAAATACTATTTCTTGTATTTATGCAGTTTAGTAGATCAGAAGATACCTTTCAGAATTAGTAATTAGCAAAAGAAAAAACCCCAAAACATTTTCCCTGTCAGTGCAGTAGACAAATGAAAAAAAGAAATTTTATACTACCTCAAATAAGGAACGCAGGAGGATATTAATTCATGTAAAACACAGTTTATTGGTTTATGCTGTAGTAAGCTATCCTGATTAGCTAAATGGATCAGGTGTAAGGACATTAAAGGGGATAAGGCGGCTTCTGAACATATAAGAATATAAAACGTATCATATAAATATATATCTGTATTTGTCTATATTGCTCATGCGCATGCACACACATTCTGCATATGTTAGGCCTTTCTGAGGAAGAGGCAAACAATATAGATGAAAATCAGCATCTGCAAAAGGCAGCAATCCCATGATTCCATCTGAGCCAATCACTTAACATATCATTCATAATGCTAGCCTGCTCCCATCATCCTCACCCTGTCACCGGCATCTTTCTTCATTTTCTTCTGCTTCTCAGTTCCAAGAAAGTGGAACCACTGTATCATTTACTGTCCACAACCTAAGCTGCTGATTTAAAGGCTGATTTTTTATTTTCCATAATGTCGTATAACTATCCTTTCTGCTTCCTATAAAAGTTTAAGTTCACAAAGATCTCAGGTAATTTTAACACTGAAAACCATGCAAGGAGCTCAATTTTCTCCTTTACTGTCCCACATTCTCTTTCTTTCATTATAAATTTTATAATTACAAGCTTTTAAAAAATATGATATGCAGTTCCCCCATCCCCCTTTTTTTTTTTGTCTTCCAGGGTTATACAACTAAGTCATGTAGGAAAACTTAAGTAGTAGCTTTTATTTATGCTCAAGAAAATGTCTAAATTCATAAAAAAATGCTATCATTTTTTTCTTTAATGTCAAGACACGTGACATTTATTAAGCATATCCTCAAAATGTTGATAGCTACATTGCTTTTATTAATGATTCTTAAAAGCAAATATAGTGCATTTTTTTCTCCTGGTTTTTTCCATATTATTATTATTATTCTTATTATTGTTACAGTGGACAGTGATGACTCTGTGTCTTAAAACCTAATCACTAGTGCCTATTAAATTTAGGTTTCATATGTTGCTGGAGGTAGAACTGATTATCATAGTGAATGAAATACTTGTTTGGCATATTCCCAGAGGGCAAAAAGTCATTCTTCAAGGTGATGCATCTCATTTGAGGAATACATTAACAATTGAAGGCAGTTAAAAATACATGTGAACTCCCAGTGAGGCAAATCTGAGGTTGACCACATATATTTACTGACTGACTCTTGCCTCATTCAGGGGAGAAAACTGTGATATGGAAGGCTGGTTTCTGCAACACATGAGACCTTAATTTACAACTCTAATGTGGCAAGTAGATCATAGCTGCTTAGAAAATATTTAGGATTTAACGCTCTGTATGGGTTTTAGATGCCTTTTGTATCTTCGAAGGTTAAAGCAAAGGTATGAGAAAAGATAAGGCTCAACAGCATTAAAGGTCAAGTTTGTGATAGAAATTAACTTCTTATTTCAAGGCTGTGTGATAAAATAAAGAATAAGACAGATGCGTTTTTGAAATCATTCTGAGATCCACAGTGAGAAGTTTTATACAATAGAAAACAGAAGACAGGCTACGTAAAGGCCAGTATTAATGCTATGAAAGGCCAGGTTACAGAATGATTGCATTAATTGCGGCAGCACCCTGAATGGATAGAGTGATACAGAGGATATCCTATACGATGATGAAACATATTACTGTAACAATTGTTATTTTTCCTCCAAATTCATTTTCAAAACATTTGATATTTTAGTGGAAAGTAAAGCAGAAATAGAAACAAAGTCAGGGTACTTAAATTGCTCAGGTATTGCTGAGCACTAACCATGTGAAATATCAAATGTAAAGCAACAATATGTAATAAAAACAAAAAAACCCAATGCAGTATTTGAGTTTGTTTTGTCATCAAAGTTAAAGTTATACTCTACCACGTAGCTTTTTATTTATTTGGAGAAAAAGTGATTTTCAAAAGGTATAAATATTATCCTTTTGATTCACAAAGCAGCACTACCAAATTATCAACCTCTCTTCCAGCAAGTCGAGTCAAACATGAAGGTTTGCAAAAGGAAAAACAGAGGTAGACCAGGTCAGAATGTTTTTCATCCCCAAATAGTATCTTCCTCCAAATGCAAGAAATGGTAATTTTTGCTGCACAATATATTCATGTATGAATGCATTCATATATTTCACAGCCTTGTGCAACCACCATCAGAGTATGAACATGTGTGTATTTGCCTGAGACAGGATAATATAACTGACATATATGTTACTATCAAAAAGGTTTCAAGACAAAAGCCAAACACTGATATGGTCTCCCCATCCTCCAAATGTTGGCACCTAAATTCTGACTAGTAGTATGACAACAGTTCTGTGCTGTAACCCAAGCCATTTTCAGTTACCGGGTACATTATGGCTAAAACCTCTTCAGATCAGCTTCTCTGTAGTGAAGATATCACGACATTTTAGTGCAGTCTATCAACCCGTACTTTTCTTGAAACACTGTTAGAACTGATGTGAGATTTCAGGATATCCATTTGCTGAGGCAGCAGCTGAAGGCAGGCTGGAAGGTAGGGAAACAGAAGTAGGATAAGGATGAAAAGGGACAGAATTTTGTCAGAAAACACCCCTCTCACAAAAGGAATCCTCTATGCAGTCCGTAATCCAAATTGTTACGCAAGAAATCCTGTGCTGAGCCTTGGGATCTAATGTTACATATAAAGCAAAATTGCATGGAGCTCGGGAATCCAGCAGCCACATGAGAAATATGGGCCTGGAAAGCCTGAGTTAGGATTTACACGGTGAACTCTGTCTGTATGTTTGATTAGCCAGACATGTGAAAAGGAACCAAATGCTTAGTCAGAAATTCCTGAAAGGGGCTGTTGGAGAGTCAGGAGATGTGGCAGGAAGAAAGCAACAGCCCAACTGTGCCTCTGGGGAGAGTGGAAACCTTCCTAACTCCTGCCAGTGGCTTGCTGAAAGCCAAGGGTAGGTTTGGATAAAATTGCCGTCTCATTGTGGAGTTACAAATCTAATAAGCACCTAAACTGAAACCACAGAATCCAGAGCCATAAAGGACCATCGCAGAGAGGCACAGGCCAAAGGGTCAGTGAGCTTTACTCATAGGTTGGAAGTATGCATGTTTCTTAAAACGGTGTATGATCTTGCCTTCAAGACTCCAACGGTAAATCTACCATCTATTTTGGTGTTTAATTGTCACCATGATGTGGAATTATTCTGAGGGAGATTAATGCTCCACTCAGTTTATTTTACAAAATAAGTAACTGAGGAGCCTTAACCCTTGGATCCTAATACCCGTTTCCTCTTTCTTCCCCCAAATCCCTTTTTTTATTCTTTTCATCTCTCTCTCTTTCTCCTGTTTTCTATGTCCTTCCTGAAGTATGGGTGGATACATAGTGTTTTCCTACTCACAGTTTTCCTGTGCTATGTATGGAGGGAAAATGAGTTCCACACTGCTATCTGGTATCAGCTTTATTTTCATACCAGAGGGACGTGTGAGCCATGGAGGCAGATCCTGCAGGAAGAGTTCATGATCAGCAGTCGTCTCTGACTGACCCACTGCCACATTTCAATGTTGAGTTACTGCTGCCCACTATTATCCAATCCTGTAACCACAGTCTATTTTTTTTTTTCACTCTTTGATATATTATGTCTTATTATGTTGTATTAAAAAGTGCAAAACTGTACCCATTTTAACAAGTCATTCAAATCACTCTGTACAAGTAAGATGTCGTCATCATTTGCTACCCCACCAACCTTTCTGTCATCTACAAGCCAGAACGGTGTAATATTGGCATGTACATTCTTGATAAAGAGATTGACTAACACTGGATCAAGATTTGAAACTCAGGGTCTGACTGAAAAAGTCCCTTCGTTGTATCTCAGCATAAACAAGTCATTTCTATGATCTGTCTATAAGCCAGATTTGTATAGCCTGTTAACCCCATATAGCTCAAGATTTTTAACCATAATATCTTTTAGTATTAAGTCAGTTGGCTGGAAGAAGTCCCTGCTACCTGCATAATGTTTTGATCACTGAAGTCTTTAATCCTATTAAAAGACTCAAACAAAAAACCCCATACAACTTGATGACAATCGCTGTCTTTCAGAAGGTAATGCTGAGTCATGCAAATATAGTCATTGACTATATTTTTGCCTCTTATAATTACATTTCTACTTACTTTGTGGATAATGGCTTAAATTAATTATTCCTTTTTTTTTTACTTAAAATTAACACCATTCTGTCCTGTTAGTAACTCTCTGGTTAATCTTCTGTACCCTTTGAAATATTTGGAAATCATCTACAGTCTTCTAGTCCCCTGGAATTTCCCCTGTTTTCCATTTCTTTATGGTTAACATTTATGGTTTAGAGAGATTCTGAGTAGTTCCTGAGTGTAAGATATCTTGGCCTGTTAACTTAAAAATGTTTAATTCCAGCAAAAACCTTTGCTACAGAGGGTAAAGTTTCAATTACAACAGTATCACATGGGACAGATACATCTCTCTGTTTTATTTCAAATAAAGAACAGAAATATCTGCTGAACATTCCTGTCTTTATACATCAGTATTTGATCAAACAAACCTAGCAGTGAACCTATACATGTTACCAATAAGATTTTTAAAGCATTCTTACTACTTTTAATTCTATGGGCAATTGATATTTCATTGAAACCTTTGGCTTTCCTTTACTTCTTCTACAGGTTTTAACTCGCAGCTTATATCCACTTCCATTTGCTTTCCCATTTTTCTTTCTATCATATACTATTATTTGTTTTATTGTTGTGCCTATAGCAGCTTAAAACCAAGAAATCCAATATAACATTTTTTTCTTGTCTCTCAAGTTCTAATTTTATTGATATCTATCAGGATATCCTTGAGAAATTTTTCACTTGTTAACACTTCGTAAGTTAAATGTGCATGACAGTCCTACCAACGGTTATGGCAGATTTGCTTTAATAGAAAGGTGATTATAGCAGTCATCAATACTGCTGCATTTGCATTTTGAAAATTTTGAAGTCAGAAAATCACTTTATTTATCAATAAAGATCATAGAATCATAGAATATCGCGAGTTGGAAAGGACCTATAAGGATCATCGAGTCGAACTTCCTGCCCCTCACAGGAGAAGGTGTGCCTTCGGATGCCTGATGTCAAGTTACCCATCTTTGATGAAACACTTTCTCTATTATCTTTAGAAACTCTCAGATAGCTTTGAAATTGGCTGCATGAAGTGACAATGAAGTAACCATGTTACATTCCAGTGAAACAATTTTTCCTGCAGGTGAATGCCTATGGAGCCCTTCATGCTGCTTCCTGGTGTGAACAGGTATTTTGTGTCAGATACCCACCTGCAACACCATCAAAACTTTGTAGCAGGCACAACTTAAATCCATAAATACCAAAGACTTTGTGACTTTGAGTAATATCTGACCCAACTGATCTCTGATGTAATGTGTCACCTCATGTATTCTGTTACATTTTATCCTTACAAAATTGGTTTTAATTGTCCATTCGTATGACAAATCCTATCAAGTTTAAGTAAATCACTTCATATTTCTTCTTATGCATTATTATCTTCTCTCATTAATAAATACTCAATAGAAATGCCTCTGTGTTTGGATTTATCATATGCGGGATACCAAGGTAAGTTCCTGGACATGTATATTTTGTGTCAGTGGTGGTCTCTTGTTTTGGAAGCCTTCTATTTGGAATCAAGAGGAAAATTTTGTGGACTCTGACTAAACCGCTCCTTCTTGCAGGTGAACTATTACATGTTAGTTTTACATTAAGCTAAATAATTATATTTAATTCCTAAACCACTTAAAATCAGTTTAATATTCAAACATTCATCCATTCTTCCTTTTAATACGTATCCTACCAAACAGAGAGACATGTCTTTCTGCTTACCCATCACCCTGGTGTCCATTCACCTTACATTATGCTCTCTGCTCCTCACTTGTTTTACCATGGTCATCTTCCCAGGAAGGATATATCCAGAGGAAGGAAGACTGACAGCTTTGTCACTGTCTCTGCTGAAGGCAGACTTTTGCAGCAAACTTGTATCTCATAACACTGTTTTAAAGTATAAATATGTCTTTGCCATCTACAATTTGACTCAGAGGCTGGTCCCCCACTTTCTTCAGATGGATACTTAAAAAAAAAACCCTTTCTGCCAAAATTGCTGCGTATTTTGTTTGCCACTTCAAAAATAAAATCCCTACAGTTACAACAAAGGTTTATATGATTATTCTTTTCTAACTTCCAAATGCTAAAGTACTTATGTGTGTATGGGTGTCTGCGTGCAGGATGCAAGCTTTCACAGATGACAGCTTCACATGTCATAAACGTTCCTATCCCACAATGCCTGATCTACGACTGTCCCAAAAAGATACACTCCTGCCAACGTCTTCAAAGTTGCCACATATTCAGAGAGTGCTCGCCCTTCTAGCTGATTTCCCTAGTGTAGTTTGTATCATTCTGCAATAATGTTTGTTCTAAGAACAATATATCTCCTCAAAACATCAAGCTTTTAACTCAGTTTTTGTGGTGTCTGTCAATACTCAGTCAACTTTTCTCCTAACTCTGGTCACAGACACTACCTTATGTTCTTATTCAGTAGAAATTCATGAGAAAACAAGCCTTGAAGTTTTTCATTTTTACCAAATAAAGCCATTTTCATTGCTTTTCTTTCAGGCAGGTTGATTATTCCTTTTGTAGACTGTCCCTGATGTGATTCTTTGGGGGGCATTCCCCCCCCCCCCCCCCCCCCCCCGAGCTCTTAACTGATTCAGACCAATGCTGGATTCCTCACCAAGTATTCTCTTTTGTATATGGAGGGGAATCTTAAAACTCCCACTGAGTGTTCCTTAGCAAAATGCTAACTTAACAGAGAGTCGTTCCTAGGAGAGATCCAACATAATTCAAGCACAGGAAAACAGCTCTGGACACAGCTCTGTAAACACAGCCTGACTTAATTAGAAGCATCACAAGTTGCAGCAAAGTTTCATTTCTAGATCTGTAGTGTTCCAAATAACCCAAGCACTGGCAAGAGCACAGACACAAATTCCACCTGATAAGTTCCTCAGTTTCATCCAACAGCTTCCTAAGCCAAACTCTCTCATCATGTATCTCCCTGGAAATGCAAATCGCTTTTCTCCCTTTAGATCCCTAAAGAACGTTCACCCAGTCTGCTTCCCCCTTTCCCTCCTTTCCTAAGCAGTCCTGCCTCTCTTAGCCAAAGTCTGCACACAGACCTTTAGGGATTTTAGAACCAAGAGTAGTTAATTTACATTTGATTGTTTTGAAATCCATGAGCAATTCACATATTGTGGTTATGATACAAATATATAAGAGAAAATCTGAAGAGGCTATGAAGCATCTGCATACAAGCTAACAGCACTCTGATTTTGAAGCATGCTGAGGTTCAGACGTCTTGGCTGTACTTGTGACATACCACTTAAAAATACCATCTCATAGGTGGCATGACAAGAACTGCCTCTAAACAGGCTAGAAAGCCTTATATTGAGGATCTCAAAAGGACCTTGTCAATTCCACTCATCCAATTCCCTCCAGTGGTGGTGTGTAAATCTTTGAATTCCACATGTAGAAGTTACAGATACTCCAGATATAAAGATAACGTTTCACAAACATCATATTCTGTTTGGGATGTCAAAGTTCCTGTTGCACAAGCCCACCCACTCTCAGCATCATGTTCATACTCAGGGCATCATAGATCTTCCACTTCAGGTGAATAAGCTGCCCTAAAGCCTTAACATGAGGAACACCTATTTTTATCCTTTGAAAATCGTAAATTGCCCCAAAAGTTTACTTATGTAGTGTATGAATACCAGAGTCATACCTGATGTATGTGTGAACACATATTTTTTCCTATAAGGGAACTTTCTTTAGCATGAAACCTACTGTTTCATTATCGCATGCAGTCTGAGCAATTCTTTTTGTTATTGGCTGACTTTCTTGTATCCTTTCAGAAGCTGAACAGATCAAGAGGCATAGCTAAAATAATTCTGCCAAATGTGGAGAAAGATTAATTCTTGCTCAGTAAGAAAAGAGAAGGCAACTTTACCTAGGAAAAGGTGCAATCCCAGACCACGGCATTTCTGGTGAAACAACCCTAATCATTTTTTATGAACGGAGCTTTTTTATTTGATAGTAATAAAAAAACCAATTAGAAATAAAATCTTGGTCTCCTCACAGACTAGATGTGACAGGCTAGATAGGTAGTATTTATACTACACATGCGCAAGCACTGACATGATTTCCTAAGACATTCTGGATATTTTACAACAGACCTATTATTTGCAAAATAATTTGCAATTTTGAATCATATATTCCTATTTATAACAATTTTTTTGTGCATACACTGGCAAAATCTCAATAAGCAACCCACTGTAAAACTTCTAAGTGTAAAAGAAATATTTCTCTTCGTAGAGATTCAATAAATAGACCAGCATTTCTTTCCACTGTTGAATATTGTGATTAATGCTAAAGTATTCTGGGTAATCGTGAAGGTGAAAGATCTGAAGCTTTGCAGCATTGCAAATTACTTAAGAATAATTCAACTTGAGTAAATTATCCATATGTTATTTTCAAATGACAAAGATATCCAAATCATCTACAACACTGACATCTTTAATGAGTCAAGGTTATTTTACCATTTAGCTTACATGTGAAAATCAATAGATAAGCTTTCTCTTTAGCTTTCAGTCAAGTTCAGACATGTTAGAAGCTGGAGGACTTAAAGTTTATTTGTGGTCCTATCATACACAATAAAAATCTCAAGAGGGTTATTCTGATTTTACCTTTGCTTGACCTCAAAGTTTTACTAGTTTGAGGTTTTAGGATGTCAAATATATGTCACACCCGACCTTCTGTTGTCAAACAGTTTTCGAGATATTGTACGTAAACTTGTCTTTTAAGGTGAGTAGTAACACATTTTCCAAGTCTTGTGGTATGAAATGAAATGCAGATTTTTGATTTAGCTGATATAGCTGTGCAAGTTCATATTTGGAAGAGGGACACAAAATGCATGGCTTAAATATGTAAGACCTACATCTTTTTTTTTCCTTGCCCAGTGAGAGGAGATACTATATTATCCTTTTAAGACCTTAATCTCAATACAGCACATCCTTCATCACTGGCAATGCTGCTTCAGCATATCCTGTAGACAAGGAGTTGCATGCCAGTGGCTGGTCTGCCATCCTACGTTTCAATCTTCTCAGTTTAGCAGTGAGAAGTACATTCCCTAGCCTGGGGGGAATCCTTGGTTTCTGAAAAGGATGGAAGACCTTCCCTATTAATGACTCTTCATAAAGAATACACTTCTTGGGAAGACCAGAAGCATAAGTAAGCGCATCCTTGCAAGAACAGAGCTTATTTATACTTTTAGTAGCTACAGATGTAATGCAACCAACCAACCACTGTATATTGCAACCAGCTACTACCAACTCGCTGTTCTTGGAAGAAAAAGAGAACAAATATCAAAGATAGTTAACAAACTCTCCTTTGACACACACAGAAGTCCAATCAGTATATATATATATAAAAAAGCATGGTGTTATTCAAAAGATGTAGGCTACTGTCAAACTTTAATCCCACAGTTCAGACCAAACTAATTGAAAATGTGGGGAAAAAAATCTACAACACTCTTTGTCAGCTGGTGCATTCTAAATGATGTATATTTGATTTCTAGTCTGTACATGACACACATAGGCTACACTTGTGGCTCTGATTGATGTCCCTTTCTTGCTCATACACAAAAGAAGGACACCTGTTAATCAGTCCTGTATGTTCTTGTTTTTTTCCAGGTTGTTTTTGTTTGTCTGTTTTTAATTTTCCTCTATCAGCTAGGCAGTAACAATAAGGCTTAAATGATGCTTTTCCACCACTTTTTCTCTCTTAAACAGCTTCATTACTTTATTTCTCTATACATGCTTCTGAGCTATGTCTTTCATTACCATATCCACTCAGAGCATTCACATCTCTCCTCTGGCTTTTCGTCCTAGTAAATATCATCATAAATGGCATCCTATCCAGACACTTCTGGGCATCTAAAGAAATGACCATAACAGCATTTTCAATACTTTCTGTTAGTTCTTGCCCTTATCTTTTTCTTTATTACTGTATTTTGATTTCTCTTCCTTTCAGCCAGCTCACTTCTGCAGTTAATATCCTTTGTTTGACAGCTTTGGTCATTTCCCACCATTCTGACCCAAGCCACAATTAGTAGCACGGCAGTGGTCAGATATATGCTGCAGTTGCTATCACTGACTGTCCCTGCTCTTCCACCCAAAACTGCTATAATCACTGACTAGAAATACTTGGGAAAGACTGAGATAGGGAACAATTTTTGCATTTGTATGATTAAGATCGGTGTGTTCTAGGCTCATAATTCCTTAACTACCAAAATCCTGTGTAAGAGCCTGGTGATATAATACAGACAAAAGTGGCAGCAGCGTGCAGCAGACTCGTCTTTTTCAGCCCAAACTTCCATGCTTTGCTTTCTCCATGGAGGAAAGATGTTCCAGTGGTGATGACTTCAAGACATGTTGAGATAAATATCTCTGGAACTCAAAATGCTGAGGTCCATAGGATTTATATCAAAGCCTGTTGTTTTTTCTAAAGCACCAAAAATATGAAAAATATTTTACATCCATGTATATGACTTCTTTGTTATTTAAGGAGTTTCTGAGAGAAGGTATAAGGATGCTCAAAGAAAGCAAAGATAATTACAATTTAGAGAATTAGATCTCAGTATTCCTAAAATATATCAGCACTGCCTTAGGTGAAATGACAGATGACATCACTAAAGACTTCAACTGTATCTGACCAACACATACAGATATAGAAGCATTTCTTGGCTTGTCTAAGAGGAATTTTGTCCATATGGTTTCAAACCCGCTTTGTCTATGCCTTCAGGCATTCCAAATTATGATATGTGGCTTCAGTACATGACTTGAGGCAGAATGAGCTTGATTACAAGGCTGAACTAGTCACAAGACCAAATAAGCTAAGATGAATATGCTTGGCTTATTATGAAATGTAGCAGTTTTGCCTTTCTTTGCATGTTTGCCTTTAGAGAGGTAGATGGCAAAAGAAGCTCAGGTAGTACCTGCAAAGGAGGCACAGATTCAGGTGCCTATCTCCCTTGGCTGTTTCTCTTTGCGCAGTGGTACCACAAAAGACATAGTTCAGAGGCACTTTCCCCAGTTAAGATATAAAATCTGTGTATGCTGCCCTTGGATTACAATGACCGAAGCAGCTGTGATCAACTCAAACGCGTATAAAACAGAGTCAGATTTCTATTTCCAACTCTGCCAATGACTGTGTGATATTGTCCCTTTACCTTTGTCTTCTTTAACCATCTAAAACCAATATGGTTTGAAAAGTGCTTTTATCTATACACAAAAGGGAAACAATGTAATATTTATGGGAGGCCTTTTCATCCAGTTTATATAGCCCATCACCGGTTGTGCAATATAAGATTTTATCTTCACACAGATATATTTTAATAATTATCTTTTGTGCCTTTAGATGAAGAATGACAAAAACTGGTCTGCTATCCCAATATTAATGTTAAAAATAATATAGGCTATAAGATACAATATGACAGGATTGCAGGAATATTCCGCAGTGATGGCAAAATTTGTGGTATCTCTGACAGAAATGGTATTAAAGAAAGTCCATTTTGAATCCATTCATTGCTTGTCACATTGTAGAGAAAATGATGAATTATACAGGCACAGATATTTACTTGGTCTGTGTTTTTAGAGTCTTCCATTATATTAACAGCAGCTGTATGGACTTTGACTGTATTACTCGGGAAAGAGACTTTGCCTTCAAGCCTGGCAAACCAACTGGTTGCTGCACTCATGTACCTCAGCTTCAGCCGTGAGGTATCAGGTGCCAGGATCTGAGAAGCAGGAAGCACTGACTCATATCACCTCTTTCACACGTTTGGACCTTGCTACCTCTAGCCAGAGACCAAGTGAGTACCAGTCTGCTGGGAGGCACCGCCACCCCTTAGCTGAGTACTTGGGGTCATTGAAGCCCGCTGAGAAAGTGGAAGGGAGGGGAAAAAAAAACCTAAAACCATTCAAAAAGCCAACACCAATATTCATTGATAGGTAGCAATTAGTAGTGCTAAGACAAGCACCTGTTACCTTGCAATATCATGGGGCCGTAGTCTCAATGGAGAAGCAGCAACTCGCAGGATGACCTCCCAGCTGTGAGTGCTCATCTTTTGCTCAGGGAGAAAGCGGGTAACAGCATACTACCCATGCAAATTGGGTGCTTGTTGCCTCCCAAGACTGGAAGAGAAAAGGCGTGTACTTGTATTTGGGTTTCTGCCTTGGCTGGAAGGCTATACAGTTAATTGCTACTTACTGTGTAAGACCGGAGCCCAGCTGTACAAGGGCTCCTCCCTGCCTCCATTCCTGGGATGCAGCAGGCACCAGTCTCAACTTGCAGGCAGCCCTGCAAACTCGTACTTCCCAAGGATGGGAAGAGAACTCAGCAGCTCACCCCTGCAATGCAGTTAGGGGAAGCTCCCCACACAACCTTATCTGTGCTGTAGAGTTTGCCTCTGTGCCTGAGAGGCACCAAGGACTGGGCTGAGTGGCTCCACATCTGGAGCTTGGGGTTTGACAATGTCAGCGGCAAGTGCGGGTTCTGACAGTGGTTTAACAGTGTAGCCAGTGTGAAATGTGATAGTGCTCTGAAGTCTTATGCCTCCTTGTTCTTATCTAGTGGTGGATTTGTTTGGTTTCCTCTTTTAACGGTCAGGTTCGTTTGTTCATGGCCACAGAAAAGTTTAGGGGGTTCAGCCGTGTTTTCAGGGGTGATTTTTAAGTAGCTGGATTTGCCCATAGTATATATTTCTGTAGCAAGTTAATGGTGGCCAGTAAAAAACCTTGATTTTATTGAAAGCTAAAGCAGGCACAGTGGAAGTGTTACAAAAGGAAGAAAAGCCGGAAGATTTCCTCTGAAGTTCTATGTAGAATTGGGTTTTGTAGCATTCATGTCATATCCCCTAGCAATACATAGGGAAAACTTGTTTTTTTCGGTACGGACAATGTTGAAAGTGCATACAGTTACACTGTAAATGCTATATTCCTTTTTTTTTTCCTCCTTGTTGGAAATTATTTTCTGGGTTTTTTATTTGTTTGATTGTTTTGGGGTTTTTGGTGGTTTTTATCTTTTTTTTTTTTTTTCTTTTTTGTTCTGAAACACATTTCTGTTCCCCTTAATTTGTGTCCACATTTAGAAGAATGAAATGATTTTGCTCAGCTCTACTTATATCCCTAACATATGTATTTTGATAGATCATAGAAGCTTCATCTTTGGACAGATAAGCATTCAGGGCTTTGTAGCTCCTACTTTCAATAGCTTGCAGCCTGACAAACAGTAAAGGCATATGGAGAGAGAATAAAAAGCTATCATCACTGACTCACAGATGAAGAACTAAAACATTAAGGAATTAAACAGTTTTTCCAAGACTGACACAAAGAAAGACTTCTAAAACGTGGCAGAGGCACGAGTTTATAAACCAGATCTTGCCAGTCTGTCTTGTACCCTCCTCCCATCCCAGTGAGATCTGGTTTTAATCCTGGTCTCTGCACCAGAATTCCAGTGGGAATGAGATCTTTCTGGGAGTCAGAGTTAAAGATGTATTCCAGCAGCATGCTGTGCTAAGTTGTGGTCAGCCAATCGAATATCAAAGGGATTAAGTCTGTGAATCATTTAACGGGAAATTTCTCCTGCCTCAGTAGCATTGATGTTTTAAGGTGTGAAATTCAAGAACGGCTTAGTTCTCCTTTGGTCAGACAACCGCTCTGTAGCCTGCGTTATCAAGAGGCAGTCAAGAAGATCCCCTTGGGTCATGTGGCTGATGTACATTTTTGTATTACCATAGTAGGCTAGTTTTAACCTGCAGGATGTAATCCTATTTACCTCACATGTGGTCTGTGCCCAAGGAGCATGTGCTCCACTTATACGTATTATTTGCATTACTAGTGTACCTGGCAGGCCAAATCATAGACCAAGACACTATTGTGCTGAGTGCTACATAAACATATAGCAAAACAATGTCCTCCCCTTCATCCAAAGGTCTTACAACAAAATACAGCAGATAAGATTTACACAAAGGGATAGTGGGGAACAGAGTTTGTCAGCATAATAGACTATGACCTTAGGATACTTGCAGCCTGTTGTCAACAATTTTTTTTTTGTATTGCTGAAAATTTTCAAAGACATTTGAAATTTACTTATGGCTAGGGGAAGCATCTCCCAAGTAACAAGAATAAGTGGAAGAGTAGATGGCAGAAGATGTAACAAATAGGCAATGAGAACAAATATCATGGGCTGATGGGAAGTAAAAGTCAATCTCTCGTTATTGAATAGGATAAGTTAGGTAGAAAAGGGATAGTCCAGAGAAAGTTTTGAGACCAATAACAGCTTATATAAAATTGAAACACAGAAGGGAGGGATAGTGTTGTTAAGATGTAGTCCAGCATCCTTGGTCACAAGTTGGACAAGAATGCATTCATCAGGTTTTGAGAAGAACAGTAAAATGAGTCTTGGAGAAGGGTTTTTTTTGTTTTGTTTTGGTTTTTTGGGTTTTTTTTTTGGGGGGGGGTGTAGGGATAGGAATTAACATTTTAGAGGTTAATCTGAAAATATACAGTAGGGGGGGAAATTTAAAGCAAGGCTGGAACTGGTGAATGTGGCCAGATTCTGGGCATGAGTTGCAGGCAAGATGGTGATCTTGTTCAGAGTCACCAAGAGAGAAAGCGACAGAAGTTTCAGATGGAATTATGAAATGGCTTTTAATAGCCAGTTTATGCTTGAGAATCACAGGGTCGGAATGAAAGACTAAGTATGGGCGAAAGAATCCAGGTCTACAAATGAATAAGGTCTATATATTATCAGCAGAAAAATTGCTGGCTCAATGCAATTTTGTGAATGAAACTGCCACAAAACCTAGAGGGAAAATGTTTAAATATAGGTTCCATATTGGGCTGAAGTAGTGAGCTGGTAAAAGACAGTGTCAAATGATAAAACAATGTCTGAGACTGTTCAGCTCTGCTTTCCCATCTCAGTAAGAGCAATTCCCATTATGGGTTTCACAGCATAGCAATGAGGTGAATGGACCCATATCTATGATATATTTTACAAAGCAGGAACTTCAGTACCCACATTTATTTTAACTCACAAAATAACGATCAAAATGTTAACAGGTCTTGAAGCTGCCAGTGTTATATCCAAACACAGAGACCTCGGTGATCCAGTAACCCATGAATGAGAAGTATTGTTTATTTTTTTTAGCTAAGGTGATAATTTTCAGCCATTGGTCATTCTG
>CM020216.1:136385614-136498114 GCA_009819775.1 Phoenicopterus ruber ruber | reverse complement strand
GAAAGGAGGTATAGTTGTGAAAAAACCAAAATGAAACAAAACAGAAAACATAGCTTATACGTGACTTCCATATGAATGGCTGCCTGAATTTGTTGACAGCCTTAATGTATGAAGCATACCATTTCTTTGAATTGTTTCTAAGGCAAATATTCACAGCACTGTCATTATAGCAGTCATCATCTTCAGATTTGTTTTTTCTTTAAAATATGAGCAAATATTCAGTTCTGGGGAAATATACTATGCATTATTGGTTTGATTTTCAATGGTCTAGCTAAAGGAAGTTCCAAAAATACTAGAAGAGGTTTTTGTTTACCTTGGTCTCTGATTAGTGTCGATTTGTTGAAAAAAGGAGAACTACTGTTTTGGATAAATGTTTTAGTGTTGGACTGAAAGAATGACCTACTGTCTGCAACCATTATTTTGCAGAGTTGGTGTACATGTGAAATAAAATAATATTGAGTAACATACGCCCGACTCCACACCGCTGATTTCTTCTTTGGGAATTTGGATGATAATGTTCTGAACATTTGTGGTTTTCTGGAGTGGAGCTAAGCTCTGAAGTAGACATGAAAAATGTTATTCTTGTGTGTTAGTCCTGTTTAATCACACAGGACCATAGCTGAAACATTCGAAGAAAACTAAGAAAGATGAATTATTTAAAAATATACCTAAAATGAATTGTTTAATTTTTTTCTTTTTCTACATAATTTATAATCCAATATGGCCCTGATGTGAGGAGTCCAACTGTAACAGAAAGTGCACTCACTATCTTAAATGTAGTTATTGGGAAGGTTACTTGAGTCAACTCAAAATATCAGCTGTAAGAGAAGTGTCCCTAACAAATGAACACTAGCTTTCCTTGAAGAAAATTGTAAGGCGTAATAAACCAGTTCAGTTTTGAACTGGCCACTAGACTAAGACTCAACTCAATTGAAAAAGCAATGCAACATGCCGTTCACCTCAATGAGAGCACTGCCACATGATATGAAGTACCTCAACACTTTCGCTTAGTTTGTATAATCAATATCCACTATGCACCATTTTCACAGGCTATTCCTTAAAGACTTGTGTAGAAGCAGTGATATATCAGTACTTTCAAAATAGTTTGTTTATTTACTAAAGACTAGATCATGCATTTAGCCACCATCCTGAACAGCGTGCAAAGGAGACCGCTGTATATGTACACATATATAAGAGAAAGTTCCACATCAAAATTACACCCTGAATTATAAATTTAGGTTAAAGATGTATAAAAATTTCTTGAAAACAGTTGTGATTTACTTACAGTTTTTGAAGACTCTGCTCTGTTTATCCTAGAAAGCATATGGAATATATTAGTCATGAAATTAGCTGCTAGTATTCAAGGAGTATGCATAGTAGGTGATGTCTAAAGTTAAAATCTCCTATTTTTGGCCCAACTGTAATCTTCAGGTGGACACAAACAAACTGTCTTCATCTCTAACATTTAAAGATTACAGTATCTAGATACTGTTGCAGTTTTTTGCTGGTGTTCCAGCGGCTGTCTTGCACGTGTGTGGTTTGTTTTTAAATGCTAGGCTTTGGCGTGTCTGAAGGAAAAAATGGTTCCGTTCTGAAAGATGCTAAAATGCCCTCAGCTTTCTCTAATTTCAGTGAGAATAATAACAGTGGGAATAATTCAGAGGGGATCTAGAACTGGGTCATTACTGAGCATTGAAACAGTTATGTTCTGCAGCTTCATTTTAAGAGTTGTGGACTCCAACACAAACCAAGGGCACTCAATCTGCTATGTACATTCTTGTTGATTTTTAACTTTAATTTTTGGCACCATTAAAAATAACCGGGAACATATGATGGAGATAATGACAGTTGACAAGAACTCATAATCCTTTGGAAGGCAGAAATTCATCAAAATAGGTTTTAGCAGGAACAGCACAATATTTTTTTGTATTAATAAATAAAAATTCTTGTAAAGACACAAGAGATTATTCTATTTTGCATGATACAAATAAAACTGTTCTCACAAAATTGTAATCTTACACATTTTATGGTAGTTTCCCATAAATTACATGGGTATATTGGAAGCTTGTTAATAATTAAAAGTCTTTTACTTTTTCAACTCTCAAATAAGTATTAGAGTAAATAATTTTCAGTCTTCATCTGACATGACATCTAACCAATACAGGCATCACAAAATAAATAATTTATGAAAAATATTTATTTAAAGAGCTGTAATTTACCTTGCATTTACCATATGCCATTCATCCAAGTATCAATATAAAATATTCATTAGAGAAACTCATTAAAACAAACTTCTATACAATGAGGTGACGGGCCAACAAAAAACATCAATCATCACAGGGGTTTAAGTTGTTATTAGTCCATATACATAAACTAATATTTCAAAGTAAAAAATTATTAATATTTTTACTTTTACTCTGGAATCACCAGGGCTACATTCAAGCTTTTTCTTCACCTGTTTCATAAGGCCCAGGCAGCCCGTGACAGAACACAGAGATCTAATTTATTAATGATGAATAAATCTGATGTAATAATTAATGGGAAATCTATAGCTAATCTTAATGGAAGAATAGCTAGGCATGTAATGATATTTAAGTTTGGCATAAAGGATCTTAGTGCATGCATTGCAAGCAGGGCAATTACTTGTGAATGTATGCAATTCTAGATTAACAGAAGGGTACCAAGCATTAAAACAGTGCAGGACTCCCCACGCTCAAAGATAAGAAATCTCTTATAATTCCTAATACACTGTTTTTAAACTCTACCTTCGGTTAGTGAGATGATATATATGTGGGTAAACATTGGGAAGAGTATATGTTAACAATATCCTCCAATCAAAAATAACTATCCTGTGTGAAAATTCTTTTAGGTAAGCAAATAACATGACTTCAGGTCTAAATTCAGAAAACGTAGCATACCACATCAATACATTTATGGGATTCACCTAAGAAACTGTATAGCTCGTTCCCATATATAGATTCTTCCACATTAGGAAGCTCTGTTAAATATCTGCTTCACATAGACTGCATTTCTATTACACTGTTGATCTGTGATTAAATGTTCTAATAAAATTAACTGGCTTTGCTACAAACAGAACATCTGGAGCAATGTTTAATTTCATGTCAAGCATATACAGGAAACACCTGTCTAGGTGAAGTAATTTTTAAAAAAATGACATTAATCCATCTGTTGTGGAAATGCATGTCACAGTTGTCACATTAAAAAGCAATATCAACAAACACAGAAACCTTAAATTACTTTGGAAGGTAAGTCTTCTAAAATTAACAAAAAATTCATTAATCCAAATGTTACCATGTCAGTCTGATTTCATACTGAATAAGATCTCCCTTTTCTTTTTAGATTAAAAATGTCTTTCAATTATTGCACAGTAAAACTTCCAGATGTGAAATTAAGCTACATAATTAGAAGATTAAAAGTATTGATGTGACTCTCCCTAAGCACCTGTACAAAATAGTGCCTTAAAAGACTCTTAAAATAAATAAAATGCACTGTATACAAAAGGAAAAACACAGAAATAAAGTTAAATATAGCTGGTATTTAGAATTGGGACCTCACAAGTTTGTACAAGATGCATTGAGTAGGATAATATGTTTGTTCAGAAACGTAAAAAATTCATACAATATATGACAGAAATATTCCTATTTTGTGGGATTTTTCCAGTATCTCTTGTCTCCAAGATATTGGTAGAATGTGTACTATATATTTTTAAATACCTGTTTGGAATACAAGACCAAAAGAAACAAAAAAGAAATAACTCCAATATCCAAGAAGGATATGTGGCCTTAATGACAGAGTTCCTCTGCCTTACATTTCTCCATGATGTTACTAATTTTCAATTAACTTTCCACCTAAAAAAAGTCTTTCAAGGCTACAAGCAAGGCTGCTTCTTCAGTTGAGGTAAAATTTATTAAAAGCAATAAAAAGGGAAAAAAAAAACCCTTAATATTAAAAAAAAGTGAGAGATTCCTGCTTCAAGGAATATTATGATAGGGGCTATAAAGAAACTCCATATGAGCAAAGTTTAATAATTATACATCACAGTGTCTTAAAAAGTCCTCTGCCTGATCTGGTACAGTCCACTGTTAGAGACAAAACAAGTGACCAGCTAAAATTTTATTTGACCTTTTTACAAATTTGTATGCTCTTCTACTTCCCATTTCATCTATTTTTGATCATAGATAATATTAGGTGTTGTTTTATAGAATCATTTTTACTGTATTTCAAAATAAAATATTCTGTATCTTCTTAAGTACATTCTGAATTATAGAGTCATCTGATGAGATGGCCCTTTGAAACAGGTTAAGAAGAAAATTCATCAGTAAATGTACAAACAAAACACACATATTTTTTGAGGACCCTCAAAGTACACTGGAAGTGGTGTTGGGACCGAAGTTTCTAGATCTTCCTATATCATTACCAGCAATGTGAGAACAAGAGAATGGGGGGAGGCATTTTTGAGGGTCTGCTTGGACAGCCAAAGTCATGTTGAGACCTACAAAGCCAAAAGTAGGGATGAGAAGACAAATAACTATGGCAATCTCTGCTTGCATGTCAAGGGGTCTCAGAAGAGACCATGGGGCTTATGCTTTACATGCTCCTGTTTGCAGGAGGGTGAGAGAGCTCCTTGATCTTGTGAGGGACAAGCAGAAAATCATGCTGGAAGCATCAGAGGAGTCAGCAGTACCATATGTGCTGGACTTCCACAAGAGAGCAAGTGGGTTTATGGCCTTAGCGCACCATAATAACCTTGCTGAAACACAGCAAAAGCAGAAAATCTGGTATGATTGACAAGTTAAGGCTTAGACATATGAGGTAGGGCAAAAGGTCATAGTTCTGATCCCAGCTTGGCAGGAAAACTGTAAACAGACTAGGAGGGACCATTTAACAGCATTAGACAGGTCAACAATATTATCTACATCATACAGCTTCCAGAGAGATAGTGGAAGCCCAGACTCCACAGTTTTAAGACTCGTAAGCTCTAGAAAGGACAGAAATTTTCTTCACTGTATGTGGGCACAGTGTGAAATGGAGGTAAAATTCATAACGGATTTAATAGGGAAAGCAAAAAATAGTATGGTAGAGGGAATGATTTCCCCACTCCAAGCTGTATCCACGAGGAGAGTTCAGAGGATGGTGGTGCCAAGTTCTGTCACCGATGTGCTCCAGATAAGCTGAGGCAGAACTCAGCAGTAAAGCCTTGGGTGAGGTTGACTCTTGAGTTACAATTACAAAGATGTAACAGGCGTATGAAAGGGAAGTATTGCATAGCTACATCTTATGGGCTGGATCTAACGTCTTAGCCGTTTTTGACTTCTCATAGGTGTTTTGTGATGGCATTTACAGATATTTGCTCTGCTGCAGCAAGGTTATTTGGAATAGGGACTCAGGACAGTGAATTGTGTTTTTTATATTAATGTCAGAAAAAGTGAAAATAACCCATCAAAGATAAAAACAATTTTATAAAGGAAAAAAATCTAACAGCTCTCTCAGACCTTTTAAGTGTTGGATGACCATTAAAAGATTGTTCTTTATAATCTCCCTAGACATTTCCAGTCCTCCTCATAGCACCATCAAAACCAAATATACATAATTAAGACTAACAGTCCCAGCACATCAGAACAACAAATTCTACTTTTTTAGTGAAATCTTTTCATTCTTAATGACTTATCTTTGAAGATATCAGCCAGCTCAGTCAGTCTGCAGCTACCACAGATTGGGAATGACTTTGTGACCTCAGTTGGAATTAGGAGAGATGGAAATAAGAAAAAATTGGGCACCACACTCTTTGAGTGGTAAAGCTAAACAACACAAACAGCGAAGAAATCTACCTCTGAAGCCTCTGTGATGACAGCGTGTGGTCCTGAGGGTGAAATAAAGTATGCCCATTGCCTGGGCCGCAGATGGCGGCTCCACATCCCTAGCATTACTGTGCCCCTTCTCAGAAGAGCAGTGCTTTGCCTTCGGGGCTCTCTCTTGCTGCAGACAGTGCCGCTTCCCGAAAAGGGTTGGAGAACATCTTCCACAGGAGGCTGTCGCAAAGCTTTTTGGGATACAGGGAGTGGGGTAATCTAACTACGCATCTGATCAGAGGGCAAATCCTCAGGTAGGGACCAAGGCTTACGGTACGGGACACAGGTTCCTGCTGTCTCTCATGTTTGCCAAAGCCCATGCTCAAGTGCAAACATGCCATGCCCAATTAATATGGATGCCAAGTTAAGCTGCACTCAAGGGCCGGTTTGAACTTGCATATGTATATACACACGTACACATGCAGGGTCTATTGCATATATCCATATTACTACATAACCATATATATATATGTACACATAAGTAATATACCCTGAGATACATTGGCTCAACAAAATGAAACTTTTAGTACTAGAAACAGGACCGTGAAAAAGCACCTCAGGACTGGAAAGAGAAACACCAACTAATGCAAAGATCTTTTCAGTCTCATATACTTAATATGCTGTTGAAGAAGAGTCATTGAGAATATCTTTGTGGCTCCCTGTCAGACCAAGATGACACAATTTAGTTTAGGTAAAGGCATGGACCAGTGTGACTAGCTGCACTTCTGAGCAGAAAATGTGTTGCTTCTTGGAAAAAAGGATTTGTATCCCCTTTGCTAGGTATATGTCTTAAACATATGTATGAATCATTGAGAAATACAATCTTCTGTCTGTGTCTGGCCCCAAGACTGAACTGGTGATTTCAACATTCCTTTTCTGCATTTTAGTTGTTTCACCCTTTTCCCCAAAAGCTCTATGCTAAGAATTAGAGTTTAACATCACTAATGGATTATAAATTTAGAAATAATTGTTAAAAAAAAAAATATTTAATTCTCTTAACTGATAAAAAATGAGACCTCATGACTGATGTCATGGCATTACCTTCAAAAGCAAGGGAGGAGAGAGACTTTTTCTGATAACTGACCTTTCCCAGATGTGCAGAATAAGCTCTGTACTTGTGATGCCTGTGTCTAATTCAGTACTAAACTCTAAATATCTTTCAGAAGCCTCAGCTCATGCAAGCAGTTTAATGTACTCTCCATGTCTGAAATGGACTGTAATGAGACTGAAAATAATGAATATTTCCTTGAAAAAATCCATGTTTCATTAACTATACACATATTTCTATGTTTTTCTTGAATAAGAGTTTTGTATGAGGACAAAGTTAAAGTCTTTGGCCTACACCATGTTCCAAAGAGTTTACTGCAATTATAAGGACCTTTCATTCTCTCCTAGATTTTTTTATTTTCAGAATCCATAACTTCTTGCATAAGACTGTGATTTCAATCAATTCTCCTATGTCTGCCTCCTTCAAACACAATGTTACAAAAGGCACAATGCTTTTATTAAATGTGCATTCAAATCTCTTCTCACAGTTTAGATCTCTTCACAAAAGATTAATATATGAGAACAATTTTTAGCCATTCCTTAATTCTATAAGGACTCTATAACAAATGTTCTTTCAAGAGATGATGTCTGCTGTCATTCTACTGTCATGAATAAATTAAATAAAGCCTCATTTATCTAGTAGTTTTAGTCCCTTCTTTTCTAACTGCCATTAATAATGTTGGGAAGGATTCATGAGATGCAAAAATAATTTTAACCTGGTGGAAACATTTTTTTTTAACTGTAAGAAACATCTTCCCATTTGAAGCCATAGTTGAATATTTACTCAGGTCTTTCAGATTCTGCCGCTGCAGCAATACAACCAATCACTGTGCTAACAATGATGGCTTTGATGACCCTGTTTGTTTCTTCCTACAAGTGAATCCTTAAAGTGCTGTCTTTTTGATGCAGCACAGTTATAGTCAGTCAGTGATCAGTACCAGATTAAGCTAGAGGACATGAAGGAAGGTTATAAGATGGCCCAGGAATATATCCAGGGAAGACAGGACTTAACCATCCACAGCTATGAGGTGTTTTTCTTTGTTGCAAGGCCACGGTTCAGCTGAGGCAACCGCTAATCAGGTCAATATAACACTAATCCCACAGCTGCAGACTACCTCTTCCTAGAAGAAGAGTCAGCTATCACCATTTGGCAATAAGGCACTGGCACTTGACTGTGAGCCAGTTCTGTGGCTTGACTGTGTATGCCTCTTACCTGAGCTAATATGGAGAAGAGCATAGCCTTCCTTGGGGCCTGCTCCAAGAACTGAGTCTCTTTGGACATCCAGTCACAAGTAATGGTAAAACTTCAGAGAATCTGTTTGTAGTGCATAGTGTGACAGAGGGGGATCAAGAGGATTAAGGAGAACAGTACTGAAATGATAATGATGGAAGAGAAGTCAAGGGCACAGGCAGGAAACATTCCTCAGGTTGGACCTTACTCACTGTCTCACATTAGCGTTCTCATTCCTCGCGGACGCCTAGTGTAGTGATGTGCCTTCTGGCTTCTTACAGCGCGCTTGCAACCTGTGCAAGCGATTCCAGTCACACAGGCAAAATATATGTGCCCAGTGACTCATTTTGATTTTCCATTCTGTCAGTGCCCATGGGCTAAAAGTGCTCATTTAATCCTAAATGTTCTTCACAGGTGCTGCACAAACCAGCAACCCAAAGTGGTATAGACTGTGCTCTATTTTCCTTCATGATTTGGCCTTATAATGATTTCTGCCAGGCTAAGGAAGAGCTCACGTGGAGCTGCAACAAGTGGGCAGAGCATTAGAGGCTGTGGATAATGACGGGAGAAGAGGGAGAATGGCCCCACTGCGACGTAGCAAGGAAGCCAAGCTGTTAACCTGAGAGATATTGTATACTTTTGCTGAAGAGTGTGATCTTGAATTCCAGTTGCAAAGAGATTTTCAGCATGTGCCAGACTCTTTTGATTGCAGTCATCTTCATGCTTTGTCGAGGCAGATAGGGGCCCAAACCCCTCCAGACCTCCGGGTAACTTGGCAAACTCTCTACTTCCCCAGTCTGGGGAGGCTAGTTAGGCAGCTAGAAAGGTGCCGATGGGTCAAAGGCAGCTCTTGCAACATCTGCAGGGGGGACTGTCCTGGGATAATTGCCTCAGCAGTAGCAGACTGGGGAGAGAGAAATTTAAAAAGCAACCAAGTGTGAGAAAACACACAAAGATATCAAAAGGAGATAGAGTACTCCAGGACTTTTCCTTGGTGGTGGGGTTTTTTTTGTTTGTTTGGGTTTTTTCTCTTCTCTTTTGGTTCTTCCATTTGTAAAGTAGGATGCCCCCTCTCTATCCTTTTTCACAGCTACCTCTAAGCACCAGACAAGTACTTTTTTAATGTTATTTTTCCTCTGTGTAACCTTCCCCAGAGAGTATCTTGAAGAAGACATCATGTGCATTTGATCTGAGTACATTTTGAGGCATTCCAAGGCTGGTACTTTGCAGCTCTGGCTTGCCCATACTGTGTACTGGAGTAGCCTTTCTCAGGTTTTCTGACTGCACTTTTACAAATGTGTTTTGGCCTCAGAAAAAAGAAAGGGTTTCATATAAATACTATCTCTCGTTTTTCAATTTTCCAGTGGGGCAGAGAGCCTTGCAATGTCATTTGGTTTTCAAACTCATCTCTTGTCCCTGTGAGAGATCTTTGTTTGTGTTTCACGGTAGCATTTTTACACTCAGAAGCGATGAAGGATGCTGCTCTTAGGGAAGACCCTCAGTATTTTTGGTCTCTCAAAATAGGAAACTGGAACTTGGTCACAAATTGTCACATTCCTGCTCTAAGTTTGGTTTAATGCAATTTGGTTTAACCAACAGATAATTCAGAAAGGTTATTAGATCTTTAATATTCTGGTTATCTTAAGGTCAGTTTCATTACGTATATCGAGAGAAAACTACCTTAAAGAGTCTTAGTTACAGCTGTGAGATGTCATGAGGATCAATCCTACTTCTACAAATCCTATCTGGATATCACCTTCTGGTGACTCATTTTGAAAAAAACCAGTGATTTTCGTTCTTACAGAAAATCTGTTCATATATGCCCTAGTAATTCCCTGTTCCCAAGTTGTTTGTTTAATATAGATCTTACCTGTGTTTTTGAATGCAGAGAAAGGTATGTTGCCTTGATGCTGTTTTCTTTAAAATATAGAATCTGTAATTACAATCCTGTAAACTTAGAGATATGTTTATGTAAGTTTTATATAAATTGATTTTGGTTTATAAGTTCTTTATGGCTAGGAATTTTAAGTCTATATGCCTGCATGTCCTCTTATGTTATATATAAATGATAGCAGTTGTCATTTTATTTATAGTAAGATTTTCAGTCTATCCCTTCTGTTGAGTTAGTGGAATTTTCAATCCGAATATTTACTGTATTTCACAAAGACTTTACTAATGGTTGCAAGCATGTGTCTTGGTTCAAAATCATCCAGTACCATAAAGTAAGCTGTGATATAGAAAAGGCTGGTTGAATTTAAAGCCTGAGATGTATTCAGGAATCTCTTGCATATTTAAGACAGAATTCTATGTACAGAACAATGGGAGAGATCCGAGCTCTGCAGAAGTTACTGCTAGTGCTTTCAGTGAATCCAGGATTTCACATCATGTCTTATTCTTCCCTGAGGATAAACAGACTCACCTGGTCTTAAAATCAAAGAATCTATTCTTATTCTTCAAATTAATAGGAGCGGGAGAGCACATATTCTCACTGTCTGAGGGAAGAAAAAAGTAGAAATAGTATGAATTGTAGCTGTACCTCTTTTAAAAATTTATGAAATTTTAAAATATAAATAACTTTTTATGTTCTTCAATCAACTAGAAAGAAGGTATGGAAATTTGGTACTTGAAAAAAATCTTTAAAACAAAAATCTGTTTCTATATTCTTTTCTTGGAAATAGCCTGCTAGCACTCATACAGGATTAAGAGAACCTTGGGCCAAAACAAATGTGAGAGAAACTGTTCGCAATGTGTTGGTAATGCGAATAAATGTAAAAGATTCCTCTGTAGAATCTGTCAGCTTGCAATTTTGTGACAGACCACAGAATCATTTTGGTTCAGGAACCCACGTTATGATACAGAAACTGCTTTCCAACCTAAAAATAATATATTTTCAGCTAGGAGTCAGCATTTCATATTTAGGCACAATATACTGTCACACTATGTGATGTTGCTAATGATGTGCTATGCAAAACTGATGAGATACTGGCTACTTGCAAAAAATGTAGAGTGACAATCTATACACCTACCTTCAGCAGGAACAGTCCTTGTAACATATGTCATGTAGTAACAATGATACAGCCAACTGACACCAATTAAAAAGTCACAAATGGTTGCTTTTCTCTAACGTTCAAAGAGCTCAAAGAATTTAGATGTGTACATTAAGGATCAGATGCTCGGCTGCATATTCTACAAACTATGTTTTAAACAAATCAGCATACAGATGGCTGTGACAATAACTACTAGGAAAAAGTGAAGGGTGAACTGTCACAAAGTTTGACAGGCCATTGCATATTGAGGGTCTTCTTTTCCTATTGCCATTTGAACAGTCCCGTAGTATTTCTATACTCGGTTTTGCAGGTGGATGGAGGGCAGGTAGATATTCTGATTAAGGCATGGGAGTGGAGATACAAGAAAACTGCAGTAAATATTTTTATACTTCTATATGAACTTCCAATATGACCTGGGATAAACATTTACTCAATCTGCCTTGGTTTTCCGTATCTGAAAATTTTGGATACTACTAGCTTCCTATCTCAATTTTTCTGCATGTTAGTGAGACATTGAGGTACCATTGCAGTTGAATTACTACCATAGGGCCACTTAAATTTTTTTTAGTTCATTTTACAGATTTTTTTTTAATGGTTTTTGAAGTAGTCTCAAATGCCAGGAACCTGTACAGCAAAGTAGAGAATCCTGAACTAGTGATAGAGGACAGGAAACAGACATTTGGGGACAAAAGGAACTTGGCTGAGCAGTTCCCTGGAGAAGAAAATAGGTATGAAATACAGGTCTGGGCTTATCCAGAAATACAGACAAAAAGAGAAAAAAATGACAGAAAAACACTGCATATAATAAAATATAAAGAGAAAAAAAGAAAGAATAAGCATGTATTAAAAGGGATTTTCCAGGGCCAAAGTCACTTTTTGGAAGGCTGGTGAAATTCCTTTGGGGTAGTTAATGATAGAAGTCTCTGCACCCAGGGAATCAGGTATGGATGTGTCTATGGATAGAGTTATCTGTAAAATTAACAGAGAGAAACACTATTCTCAGCAGTTATGACACCGAGAAATTTTAATCCTCAGGGTATACATTGGAGAACAAATGCAACTAATAGCCAAAGGAACTCTGTATTCCTAGATGTGTTTAGCTGACGTGTTTCTTAATCAAGGATCCCCCAGAAGTACTTTTGGAGAAAATAACTTTAAGTAATTAATTAACATGGAGTTAATTAAAAAGTTGATTCAATTTAAATTAAAGAGAAAATATACAAAAGTAGGACAGTAGGTAAGGTTTGGGATTTCAGAAGGATCTATTTTGATATGGGAATTGAGTAGTAAAGTCAACTGGGTTGAAAACCTTGAATATGGTTAACCTGAGCTCAAGAACTTGAGGCCTGAAGCTTTTCCAGGTCAAACGCGTTAAATCTAACAGTAATCTGTGTCACAGATAACGAGAAGACACCTTCCAAAAATGGGATTAATGCTTGCATAACCACCTCGAAATCTGTAAATTCAGAAGCATATAAGTAATGGGAAAAAAGTATGATAACAAAGAAGATAATGTTTTAAAGTCAAACTGGGATGGAGTTTACCAGGAGATGGAAAGTGTCTGAAGTGTCTTAAAAGCAATTTGGTTTTCACCCCACTGCTCCAACTAGAAGACTGTTCAAGGTTTTCTGTGACCAACCAATTCAGCACTTCCTTTTTTTCCCCAACTTGAAGATGCTCAGGACCAATTTCACACTACTATTACTTGGACCAATATTGCCTTTTAGTTTAACTCTCTCTTCTGCCTTTCTGATGTTCTCAGGAAAAGTGGATCATCTCTGCTGGTTTTCCTCTGCTTTTGCTTCCTTTAGTATACTTCTTTTAGTTTCACTTAATCCTTGAATGATGGCAACAGGAACTGTAGCCATTACCAAGCTGTACTGTTATGAAGAGTTCCCTATTGCCGGCTCTGACCCCTCACTTTGTAAATTTGCATTTTCATGGCTCCAAAACAGTGATGATCCCATGGTCATCAGCTAATACTCCTCCTACCAACCCTTTTTCAGTTGTTTTCCTCGGATGATTTCCCAAAATAGATATGACTATCAATAAACCATTAGTAATACTAGGATGAAAGAAGAGCCACTTCAGATGAAACATTATATTGATTATTCCCAGCTGAGGAACTGGGAATAAGTTGTCAGTTACATTTTTCTGGAAACTGGAAAGACATTCCTAACTCCCTGCTCTACCAAGCAGTAAGACTCTGATGGCCTCCTAAACAGACGTGCAGTAAAAATTACCCTAAATGGTTTTCAGATAGAGCTCAATAACTCTAAAAGGGATTATATGATGTGCTGTCTGTGAGTTTGAATAGAAGACCCCAAATGTCTTCTCCAGTCCTATATTTCTAGCTTATCCTTACTTTCTTTCCATAATTAGATTTCTCTCCATATTCCTTAAATAAAAGCAGTTTTCATCTTGCAGCCCCTTCTCCTTTAGTCTTTGGTTTACTTTGCAAAATACAGAAAAGCTGTATTTCGACCTTTCTTCTGTGATTTTTTTTTTTTTGGTTTGCTTGTTTGTTTTGTTTTGTTTTTCTAACAGAGAAAGGCCAATCCTAGTGTTGATGCATCGTCTCTATTCATCTCCTTGAATGCATGGTTCAGTTTTAAGCTGCAGTTTTGAAAAGACAATGGTATTTCCAGATTTGAACCCTGATAAAAAGCATGACACAGAGGGAGAAGGAGTAAAATGCCTGGAAAATTAAGACTTATGGCAATGTAATGACCCAAGAAGAAAGCACTTCCACTGTAGAGAATTCCCTACAGTAATTTTGGAAATCTCATTACAGACAGATCTTCTGTTACTTCAAGGATAGTCTCAAATACAATTCTCCTGCATTTCTGCGTAATAACAAGCAGCTCTATCTGCCGATTAAGCCCCAACTCTTGAATGTCTATAATTCAGGACATTTTGTAGAAAAAATAAAGAGTGCAGTATGCCAATTAAATCTCCCAGAAGACTGGATTACCACAGTTTTTTTGATCATAGCTTTGTTTAGTGTTTGGCAGGGTAATAAATAGCAGGGAGAGATGTAATATTCCTGTTTCTTCAAGTTCAAGTGTTACAGTTTCGCTTGGAAAGCCAATATTAGCTGTTTCATGTACTTAGGGAGGAAGAGAAAGAGCAAGAAAGACCCTTGTTCAAAATGGCTCAACAGCTGGCCTTTCCTTTCGAATGAAAATGAAGGGAAAAAAGGAATCAAAACAAAATATTATAATCATACTCCCAGCTATATGATCCTTTCCTCAAATCTTGCTTCCTTTAGCAGCTGAAACTAGATGCTATGCCTTCTTTTTATCTGTCTAGAGATGGCTGGTCTTACCAGCTTGATGACAGAAGAGCAGAGGACAAACATCCTGCTTGATGTAAAATATTTAAGGGAAAAAATGGATGGTGACTGAATGGTTTGAGCAATTCAAAATTGTCCTCACAGATGTTAAAAAAAAAAATCATAGAGTAATTTTTCTGAAGCTGTTGCTGTACACACACTGCATCAGTAATTAAAAAAAAAATAAACCCTATATAAATGTTACCGATATGTATTTAATAACATCTTTATTATTTTCTCATTCATCTTTTTTTTTTCCTCCTTAAGTATATATTAATACATCTATAAAAATGTTATTGCTCTTTCTAAAAGATTTCTGCTGACCAGTCTGTTATTTCACAGGATTAATTCTGGATAAAGGAAAAGCTACCACTCTCTGATTGTTTCTCTTGGGTGCAGGTGTCACCCTTCCTTTAAGTTAATAATTTCATAACCGGTGATATGGCTGATTTGCTCATAAAAATAAAGACACGCTGGTCCTATATGTTATTTATCATTTGGTTTCACAAAGAGAGCACATTTTGATGTACAAATCCATTCTTAAACAAATCTGATTCCTTGCATATCCATAGCATATTTTGATCTTTACTGGGTAATGAAGTCTTCATTTTTATGTGTAAGAAAATCTCATGTATAATACAAACAACATTATCTCTAAAACTGTGATACATCATCATACATGCAAAACTAAAGCCTTGGGTAAGACAGCCTGGCAAGTTAGATGAACCACTTCAATTTTCCATCAATCAAATTATAGTTTATTGTTCAGCTGAACTACCTCAGGCAACACAAATCTAAAAACTGTCATTTTGGAAACATTACATTTTTTTTCTGTCACATTATAACCCAAGCCATGGTCATAAAAAAGAATGTCATACCATTACTGACTGTAATATTCCTTAATTTAAGAACAGCTAATTCATCTGTAGTGTATGCAGCGTTCCTAGTATTTGGAGCTTATAGCAGTGTTCAGTTACAGTAATCTTATCAAACTCCATTAGTACATTTATTATTTTTTAAATAATGGAGATTTTTGCAAATTCAATTAAGAATAGAATGGTTGTTTATAACAGCATTTTAATGCCTACATTAGAAATAAGGTTTACATTTCAGAATCATCTAATATTTCAATTATTTGGTTTCTATGAGGACTAAATTGTAGGGAATTTAATTAAAAATTAGGCTTCTATGGCATACACTTGATGAAAGAATCTGCTGTCCTTTTTCTATTTCTTTACAGCAATGAGTATCATCACTGAAAGGCTCAAAAGTTAAAAAATAATCTGGTAAACATTACAGGTCTCTTTGTGTTTTGTCACCCCAAATGCACCTATGTCCTTTTTGACATTTAGGCTATGAAATTCCTCTAGCATTGAAGACCAGCAACGTAATGCTGGTGCATTTTAAGTGTTTTATTTGCCACTTATCCTAAATTTCTAAATGATAACTTTATGGCGTTCCTTTATTTATCCACATTAAGTTGAACTGCATATAGCAGTTGATGGAAGAGTAGAGGGTGAGAATTGCAAAGAGAAGAGGGTATATTTCTTCCCTGGTTAAAATATATAGAATTGAGAGTGTGAAAAGAGAGAGACTTACTAATACAGGTATGCTCCCCTCACCATCTATATTAAAAATATAATCATGTTACCCTAGGAAATCATCAACTTAACTAAGATCTAATTCTTTAAATAATATATGATGAAATTGAAAGACAACTGCAATGCTGTAAGAACGTACACTTCACTGAAAAGATATATATCATGAGGACACCTGTCTCCCCCTTAATTGACTACCTGCTAAAAGAAAAACCTGCTAAAAGAACATATTTACTGTGCAGTGAGGCAATGAATTTAAGAGGTCTCTGCTGAATAAAAAACTAGTTCCATTGGTTGAGCTGGGCCATGTTCTTGAACAAGTTCAGACATATTAACTGAGTTTTTATGTGCCTTTATGCACCATTTATTTTTGAAAAATCAGGAATTTTCACTGCAACAATTACTTATGCACCAAAGTCATAAAATTCCTGTTGTTGGTATTCACCAAATCTATGCTAAGCAAACTCCAGCAAGGATTATTGTACACACTTTGTATGCACATGCAAAAACATGAGGGAAATCAGCTCAAGACTAGTAAGTGTAAAGAATTTAATCATGGTATTTGCATTTCCTTTTTTTTTTTTTATTAATTGAATCTGGTTATTTTCTGCAAAATACAAATTTACCTATGGAACATATTTCTACTCTTGTGATACTTACAATTGCTGATTACATTTATGGATCCAATTACTTTTCTATCAGCCTAATATACTGCAAAAGGTATGAGTAAGAGCACATAAAGTAAGACAAGAATCAGACCCTTACAGTGCTTTTCCTGCTAGAGGGTCACACTAAGGCTCAGGAGTGCATCAGAGTTTTTAGCGAAACAGAAATACCAGTCCTAAATTTTCAGAGCGTATTAGAGTTTTAGCCACCTCATTCCCTGTTTCATTCAAAAGTGTCACGCTGGTGAATATCTGAAGCAGCAGTTAGGAAAGGCAGGCATCAGACATCATTTGCTAAGTAACAGAGCTATACCTTCGAGTGTTATGCTTGTTCTGTAACAGCTCTTTTTCTATTTTATACTATTTTGTTTCTCCTCCTGAAGGAAATTATTTTTCTTTGAGCTGAAAGTGGTCCCATAAGCCCTTTGCTGTCTCAGATGTGAATTTTTCAGATCAAAAGGAACCCTGAGAACGCCATCATCTTCATTCGCAGGGTAGGTAATAGAGAAGTAGGAAGATGGTGTCATAAAACTAGTTACAATAAAAAAATATGACTGACTCATCTAAGACTTAGTAATACGGGCTAAAGTTGCTTCCTCTCAAGTGAAAACATGGTTTTTGTGACTCATTCCACTGACTCATGAATATATGTATATTTTCACTATGTCTATAAAAATTCTTGTTTTATCCTGTTTTGCCAGAAGCTGGACTTTCCTACTGTGATACTAGCTGCTGGCAGTGGAAGCACCCAAACCTTTGGCATATTCAGCCTTGCAATAAAATCCAGGGTGTTTCCTAGACACGGTATAATTAACTTCAAATGCTATGTTACAATTATGTTCAGGGTGTGACTTAGACAAAATAAAGCACTTCTGAGTGAAGACTGATGTGCAATTCTAAATGCATCCTTTTTTGTGTCTAGGTACTATAAATATTTCAGAATACTATAGAGAACACCAAACCAAAACATTTTAGGTCCCTTAAATTCTGGATCTTAGTTTTATAATGAGATGGATGATTTTTTTTTTTTTTTTTTTTTTGAGCTCATTTAAACTCTTGCTGTTTAAAATATGAGTAAAACCTATCAAGTCATAGCCACATTTTGCCTAGTTGTGCTTAAGATTATGCATTAGGATTTGTTCAGTCTTAGTAATCATGCAGAAAGCTTGATAAAATTAACATGGAAGCTCTCTGGTAGTCAGAAATGGACATTATAAGTGTTTACGCATACCTGTTTCAGATCCTTTAAAAAGGCTTCCAGTCAACACATTGAAATGGACATGCTCCCTTCTAGTTTGCAAGAAGTACAGCTTCCAAAATAATTTTTCTTATGTTTCAGTCGTGCCAGTCAAACAACCTCTAAAACGTGCCACCAGGTTTACACTTCTTTTCTTTAGGAATTATATTCAGTCAACCTAATTTTTTTCTCTTCTGACAACTGGTTGTAGCCAGGCTTCTTCCAGATAAGTTTATCTTTGCTCATCAGTTCGTGTGACAGGCTATCAGGATGTGATCCAAGCTGCATAGGTTTAAGTGCTGTCTCAGCCCTGAGACCTTCGCCATTACCCTCACTTCTGAGCACTCCATGCTCAGAAGAAGCCTGATCTGCAAGACGGGCACTTGTCTCCTGCCTACAGCGTAGCCAGGTTCTGAGCGGGCAGCACCAGGGCCCAGGCATGGACTGTGATTCAGTAATTCAGACCATAATGTACTCAACACAGAGCTCCCTCCAGGGCGAAATGCTTTCTTTTAAAACAATGTGTCTAAAGAAGGATGTTTTAGTATGGTCCTTTGTCATCACCAGCTGACACACTGCACTTAGGTCCACATCTCAGCTACTGTCCTTTGCAATTCGCCTTCTAGAACACAGGGAATTTCAACTTTTCTGTTACTCCTTTATTAGCCACCTCACATCAGGGAAAGTACAAGCAACAGGAAACATGCTTGTACCTATAGAAATGGGCAGAATGCAGGTCAGGCATTTTCACAGTAAAGACATTTTTAGTACTTGTACAGCCCAGAAAAAAAGTGAACTAAAATGAAAATGTGGACGCATCCCTGATAACAACTCATGGGCAGGTTTCATTGATGATCCTATTATAATGGCATGATCTCATTACAGACTCTCCCATCAATTTATAAATAGTGAAAAAATCAATAAACAGTAATTTATTCAATTTTTCATTAAGCCAATGTGTTGGTATAGGAATATGGCAGATCCCCAGGTATTCAAATACTGCCTATGGCTTGCCCTTCTCTGAGATCCTTTTCATCTTTGTCACATTTTAAAATGGTTTCAAAGGAGAAGATCAAATGAGGAGTAAGGTTTTCAACAAGGCAGTCAGTTTTAACTATCAAAATTCTTTTCATTCTCTACAGATGCATATCAAGTAGAACTGCATTTGTAAATTCAGGCCACAGCATTAAACACAAAAGAGAAAAATAAAGAATTGCTTGTGACAATGTTGTTATATTGTACTGATTGGATCATTAGACTGTGTTCTACAAAAATTTCACAAATTTGAGTCCGAACATATCTCTTAGAGAATATAAAAGTCTTACAACATTACGGACAAAAGTTAATCAAAGCTATACTTTCTCTTAGGTTGGTGAGCAGAAGAGGCATATAGGGAAAGGGAAAGAGAGAAAAAGTTTCTTTAAACAAGTGCATGCAAAGAACTAGAAAGTACTTTGCTACTACTTCTTTCCTGAATAAAAATGTGTTCTCTTTTATGGAGGATGAAGCGGTAGCTCAATATCTCTCATGTTAATCCTATACAAACGATGAGTATGGAGTAGTACTAACGATGAAATCTTACAACTTTTTCATTTGTTAAGACATGGAATCCTATTTTTAACATGTGACATGAAAGATAAATTGCTATGAAATACCAAAGAATATAAAAACTAGAAGCCAGAAAATGAGTCGTAGACTTTGAAAACATATCATATTGTGGGAAAATGACCCAAATGTTCCAGTTTTTATGAGGGTGCTTGCTCCCCTTCTGACCTTTTTTCCAGATTTGTATTTGGAACTAGAAGGATATATTTCCCCTTTTGGAAATCTCTTTAAGAAGACCCATGGACAACATGAGTTGGATCAAAAGTTTCAGAACTTTAAGGTCTTTCAAAGCTTTTTTTTTTTTTTTTTTTGATATTGCAGTTCTTTTCATTACAACTCATTTTGATGATGGTTGGGTGAACTGTTCGGGGGGGGGGAAGTGAACCTGCCCAAAGTTCATTGGTTAAAAAATCTGAACTAAACTGAAGTACGTATTTTTAATGGTATTTCTCTGTTTCTGTTTTAGAAGCTCAGAAGCACAAGTGGTTTGTGATTTTTTTTGTGTGTGTGTCTTTGTATGTTTTTGTGCCTTACACATAAAGACAATGTTTAACTATGAAATAATTAGCCTAAAGGTGACACACACTTTTATATCCTGGTCATTAGACAGAATGTGACTATCCCAAAGCCACAGGAACTCTTTCTGGGTACAAAATGAATTTTTGTATTCTTAGTTTACTCATAATTTTGTACCACTTTTTCATACACTGTAGTATCATATATATATCTCTATACAGCAAGTGGAAAGTCAAAGATATCAACTATATGAATATATATCATCTATGCTTCATAATTTCTGAAACTGAAAAGAGCCCAATACAAATATTTATCATACTTTTTTCCTTGTTCACATAGTTGGTTATTTTATGATTCTATGAAAGAGCAGTGAACTGGAAGGAACTGACAGCAAATGTTTTAATTTGGCAGTTTAGGGGGAAAAAAAATCTTTGTGCTTATTTTGATGTCTGTTACTGGCAGAAAATACAAACGAAAAGCTGCCAAAATCTCTTTGAGACAAATTCAGCCAAGTAATTCTCTTTCAATATGAGACATATGATTGGGTCTACAGCCAATCTCTGAACTCTTTGCTTGTATATTTCACATTACCACCTTGAAAATCTATTTTGATATATGTATACAGAGAGACAGACAGGCAGACACATTTTCTTTAAGCAGTCAAACTGAAGCAAAATTTGACTAAAATTTTATTGTGCTGGTGCATAAAAATGCAAAGAGTTAAAGATAGCATCAGTTACAGAAAGCCAGGGTGAGGACAACAGTCATACTATTTATTAGGTCTATTCAACTAATTCCAATTTATAGTTAAAACTGTACTCATGCAGAATTATCTGATAGCTGTAACTGTAGGACGGCATGACACTTACCTCTGAAGTCAGGAACTGTGCGTCAAGTGATCACGGAAAAGCTGAAAAATACCAGCCCCTGATTAGGCTTTTCAGCAGAAACAGTCAGTAGACAAAGGCTTGGCAGCTTCAGATACAGGGTTATTTCAGCCATGTTCTTTCCAGCTCTTCTGTGGGTGGTGGAGAGGAGTCAGACTGGTAGGCATCCGGCACTCTCCAAAATGGAAAGGCTGGGATTCCTCATCACCTTGCACACATCAGGCGGAAGAAAAGCTTTTATTTGATGCACATTCATAATAGCCAGGAAGAATATTGCCATAGCTGCTGCCTGGGAGTCTCTGCAGCAGTCAGACAGATGGACTTCCAGCTCACTTACGTAAGGTCAAGGACATTCAAACACCGGTAAGATAAGACTTGAGGGTAGAAGTAGTGTCACATTTGGTGATACCCAGATGCATTGAAATCCCAAACATAAAACCAATGCAAAAAAAGAAAAGAAATCCGAAACACAGACCTTTTAATTCTCTTTTCCAAGTAAGTAAATCCAACATTGCCTAGAGAAGAGGTTTTGAAAAATTACAGCTCTTTCAAGCCTCTGTTCTTAAGAACTATGATGTCACTGATTGTGGAAAGCAGGTATTTACAGCTGCTTTTTTTCCTAAGACTTTAAGGTGTCAGGAAATGATCCAAGTTACTTAAAGTATTACAATAATGCCTTAATCACTTGCACTCCTTCTCTTCCTACCATTGTCACCACCAAAAGCAAAAGTAGGCATAACTCAACTTTCTCCTGAGAATCTCACAGAACTGTTTCAACATACTTATTTTATCTATATATTTCAATCATATTTCATTGCTTCCTTAGCTGCTTCTTTTAACATCCTCTTACCTAACTTGTTTGCAAAATTGGAACTTTATGAACATGCATTTAATTTGCCTTTGAATATCTTCCAGTTTTGATTAATACTTTCCACTTCAAAAGTCTTTTTACAGTTATTTATGCCAATAGTTGCTTTAAACTTTGAAAGTGGATCCTTCTGAGTTCCAAGGATAAAATTATTGGGTGCCATTAATGTATTTGCACTAAAGAAATGCAACTAAATAAGAAGTAGCCTTATTATTTGGACTACTAGTAACTGTTAGGTCATCTGTTAATCCTTCTTTATTCTACAAAAGAGAGTACAATAGTGTTTAAGGTATAGCAGTATCAAGCATGTTGTTATTATACTGGATGCTAACTGACACAGTTCCATCAGGCTTTAGACAACTGTTACACTATACACAAGTAGCTTTGAAATCTCCTCAGAATCCCTTTCTTCTGCAAGCTGTGCCAGGAACAATAAGAATTAAGTATGCTGAAACTGGAATATTTTGGAACAGCACTGGTGTGGGCATAAGGCAAAAGCAAGAGGTTTTCAACAAATTCAGCACAAGTAGTTTGCATACAAATGAACAATTTGTTCTTGAAAATGTTCTTTCCATCTTGTTTTACTATTAAGCACAGTCAGGGACAATTGTTGGTATAAATTTTGATGATTATCATGAAAACTTTGGCAGTGAAAACCAGTGAGAACATACTGTAGGAGGATGTCACCCCTTCCAACTTTCTGGTCAACATTTAGGAGCAACTGAAAAAATATCCAAAAAAAGTAACACACTTTTACACACAATATAGCACAGCACAACAGGATTTTTAGGATCTCACACTGCATACTCTTACTCCTATTACTAGTACTATTATGTGGTAGAATTTGTAGACTCAGACTATAAGCTCCACTAGGTGCCTATGTCTATGTGTAGAACAAAGTCTTTAATTTTATGATGAGTCTTCAGTATATGACTTCACAGAACTCCTAGCAATTTCAGATATTTTGGAAATCAGCAACGCCCTCACAGAGGAAATGATTTTTTCTGAGGCTGCAATTTCACCACCACTTATACTAGATTTTTGCACTATCAGGTACTAATTTGATTTTGTTCAAATGTGGATATGCCATTGCATTACTGCTGAACTGGCCAGAACATGCAATGGTAGCATTTATATCAGCTTTCTGCTCTTACAGAGGTTTTATGTCAGCTGTAGGAGGAAAAATGATACCTGATCCAGCAAAAAGTCGGTGGTACAAACATAAGAGTGATCTTATACCAGATGAGTGCTTTGCATCACGTGGCTGTGGCATTTCCAGTCCTATAGCAAAAGCTCTGAAGCAAGATTTACTGTATTGTCAAGACATGGCCTGAGGGTTTTAAGCAGCTTGATTAGAAGATTCATACTGTCACATAACAGGATCTGTTGAATGCGATGAAAGGTTAGTATTTCACACAATGATTTGCAAACCTTCAGTTGAAATCCAGTAGGTTTGGGTTTTCTTTTTTTCTTTCTTCCTTGGGGAAAGTGGGTTGTGTGTACCTTTTGCCTCCAAATTTCCATAGGTCATTTACAATCGATACCACAGCAGCTTCTGTGCAACGTGAGGTACATCCAGTCCTAAGAAAGCAACAACACACTAACTCGTACTAAACTTGTTCCTAGTACATCTAGAATAAGAATATGAAAAGCTTTACCTTCAAGGAGTACTTTTAGTGAAATAAGAATTATAAATAAGGACAGATCTCTGAATGTTTCATATAAAGAAAATTGAATGTAGGAGCTGTAGTCAGATATTTTCACCCCTTCATGAATGGTATATTTCTGCTTCAAGATAAAAGTGGATCTCAGAAAAGGATATTCAAGTAGGGAAAATAATTTGATGATTTAGTCAGGTCCAGATAAAAAGAGGGTTGTTTCTAATGGGAAAATACATGCTGTCTTTCAGGATTGACTCTTGTCCAGCACTGAATGTTCCTCTAACCCTGATTACTGTGAGATGCTACCAGGTTCCTACAGAGGTAACAGACAGATGTTGCTAAAATCATTAACTTGCAGGAAAAAATTCCCAGATTTTCCCTTTATGGTCCTTTTTAATTTTTATTTTTCTCCATTTTTTGGTAAGGCATTTAGCTGATGTATCAGGATGGTAATTGACTCAGTAACCTCTTTTTCTTTCTCCCCCCACCCCCAGTAATTTTTATGAGCAAAAATCTATCACATTTGACAATAACAGGAAATGTGACTACTATCAAGTGGCAGAGTATCAAATCTTTTTTTCCCCTGCCTATACCTGATTTTTTCTCTCCATTTGCTTTACTTACAATGTAAAATATGCTACATATTTTGGGAGACAAATTATTTGAGATACAATATAAAAATTAAAACTTTCTGATCTTTGACTAAATGCATTATTTAAAAATATTTGACTTAGCAATTACCAACAGTTTTAACAAGTGTATTGTTAAGGCCATGTCACAGTACATAGTCATACATTCAAAAGCAGATCCCCACCCTAGAATGTCATTGTGTATTTTTTTCTGTAAGTCAACACTTCCATGAAAAAACTTGATTTTTATACAGGGCTTTCCACCATGTTTTGAAGATCTACAGAGTTAAGCATGTTTGGAAGTTGTAAATCACAGGGCTGAGAGACCATCACAGTAAACAGTCTTGCTCTCTATGACAAATGTAATGACAAGAGTATAGAGATATCACCAAACACAAAACAAATAGACCTTCACAAATCAAGCCTTAAACTAAATAGAGGTGCAAATAAGAAGGCAACACAGTCTTTAGAAAACTCAAATGCAGCAGTCTGACTGTCTAATAAGCTGCCTGGCTGACCAAGAATATCACTAGGAAAAAAAAAAGGCAAAAAAAAAGAAAAAAAAAATCACACTTCAAAGAATCAGGAGGGTGTCTTCAACAAGTCAGAAATTGGTTTTTGACCTTTCTGACTCATGTAAGCTTTCAGGATTCCCACCTGTGGTTTCTTTTCTAAATGATTTGATGATAAAAAGATAATATTTTTTCTTCTTTTGAATGGAAGAAACTCCTCCCTTTCTGTATTGGCTATAACACTGCTCAAGCCAGCTCTGTCCAGCATTGCCCTTTCAGGGGCAGAAACAAGAACTCTCTCTACCATGTTTCTCTGCATTGCATTTCCTACCATATTAACAGCCTGGGTAATAGAAATCTTCACTGTAATAGTGCAGGAATACATAGTTACTGTAAAATGAACATTAAACCCAGGTCTTCTTGGTGTTTGGGGTTTTTTTGTTTGTTTTTGTTTTGTTTTGTTTTGTTTTGATTTATTTTGCTTTTTTATTAGATAAATTTAGCATTGTCATGGTTTAACCCCAGACGGTAATCGAACACCATGCAGCCACTCACTCACTTCCCCCCTCCCCGGTGGGATGGGGGGGAGAATCGGAGAGAAAGGAAAACTTGCGCATTGAGATAAAAGCAGTTCACCAGGACAGCAAAGGAAAAATATAAAAATGTATTAATGATAATAATAATAATAATATGTATAAGGATAATAGAATATATAAAACAAACGATACACAATTTCTCACCACCTGATGACCGATACAGCCCGTCTCGAGCAGCAGTCACGGAGCAGGGGTATCCCCCCCAGCTATCCCAGAACAGCAAGTTCCAGAGAGAGCAAGCGAGGGAACAAACAGCCAAACGAATGAACAAAAAGGCCCAAGCAAACAAAAAGAGGGAAAAGCAGGGAACAAAAAGCAACCCAAAGGGAAGCTTAAGGGAAGTGGCCTACCTGCTGACCCTCACTTATACCGGGCATGATGTCTATGGTATGGAATACTCTCTTTGGCCAGTTTGGATCAACTATTCTGGCTCTACCCCTCCCAAGTTTTTGCACCTGCACATTAGCAAAACCTGGGAAACTGCAAGATGTCCTTGGTCATTTAGCAGCAACCAACAACACCAGTGCACTATCACCGTTCTTCACACACTAGATCCAAAACATGGTAGCTGCTGGAGACAAAACTAGCTCCATCCCAGCCTAAACCAGGACAAGCATGAATGATGGCTTGTTTTTTAAAGAAATAAGACGTACCATCTAAAATGCACCATTGACTGAAGTTAATGTTTTCAAAAGGTCAGTTAAAGATTGGAGACTGCCATTTTTCACAGCTGGGACAGAGGCCTGATTTTAGAAAGTGTTGTCACTCATGTCCCTTTGAAATGGGCACTCCCAAACTGAAAAAAATCCCAAATATCTGGCCAGCCTCAAAATCTTGGATTTAGCTTAAAAAAACAGTTTGTTTTTTCTTTAATGCAAAATGCCGATGAAAGCTGAATTTAGGAATCACCACCCTTGTACTCCACTTTTAATGACACAGAACATGCTAACTGAGTCTTCAAGAAATAACAACGTGTTCTGAGCAAAATCTATGTGGTGCTGAGGTCAGAGGATCTGAATATACTTAAGATGCTCAACACTTCACTAGAATAAACATTTGGAAATGTCCTCGTGTACAATTAGATTAAAGCATAAACTGGAAAGAAAATGCAAGTAATAAGGAACACCAGATTCATTTGGTAGAAAATGACTGAACAAAAGATTGGAATCCATAACTGAGACAAAACTAGTGGATGACTTGTTAACAACCCCCACAGGATACTAAGCTTTTTTTTTTCCACAATCCTCCATTTTTATTGAGAGCAAGATAACCTTCTCCCTGAACGTGTGATCTCCCTGCAAATAATCAAGAAGATTACAACTTCCTTCTGTTTTTAACTTTGATCCTGCTGAGAAACTCTGCAACACTTTCTCCAGGTGATCTAGATAGTAGTAGTCATTATGTATGAGAAGCACTCTTGAAGTAATATGTATAAGGAATGGAAAACAATTTTAATGGTAGGAGCTTAAAGATCACACAGAATATTGCTGAAAGTGTAAAACAAAGTAGTTAGAAAATGTTAAGAAGCTGTGAAAACAGAGTAAAAATCTCAGTTTTGATTCTAGAAAGCACTTTGTCCTTTTTTTCTGAAATAACTCCACTGCTTAAGCAGTGTAAATAATGTTTCCCTGTACTATAAAGCTCTATATATTCTTGTGTTTTGCTGATACTTTCCTAGAAGAGTGCTGTCTCCTTCTACCTATTGCATCTAAGTGGATCTATGGGGGAAGCTCCTTTCTGCTAGTATTGCCCCGTACATCTCTTATGATGCAACCACACATGCATAGGTCTACCCTTCTTCACTTTTCCCATTTTCCCTCCAAACTTAGATTTCTGACCAACAGCTTCACCATAGCCTACCTCTCTATTTTTTTGTATCAGTATACAAAAAATTGTTTGCTAATTGTCAAGAAGATTCAGTGGAATACCAGTTCATTCCCATGTTTTTACTGTGGATCCAAGATTCACCAGGGTCATTCTAGCTGCAAGGATTCTCAGGTAGAAATTTACTGGCTGGTTGGGACACAAATACACTCGTCAACCCAAGGAAAGCTAACATGAATTTCAGAAATGTAAGATGAAGAAAACAAATTTTAACTTCTCTTTTGCAGCATTTTATTTATATTTTATAAGGAGGAGTACAAAAGTTTAAAAAGTGAAGAGTGCTTTTGAGGAAATTGTATTTGTTATGAAGAGAATTCATTGTGCCAAAACTTCAATTTTGCTGAAAGGAAAAATCAAATACCACTCTAAGCTACAGTGATAAACTACTACCTTAACTATTAATAGGAAAATGCTTAGAGCAGGATGAGCAAACTTTAAACTGAATATGGCCCCATAAACACATGTCAGGATATTTCAGATATTTAAAATGCCACCTCCTATTAGGTGTTTATGACTGTGGCATAGTATGGCACAAGTAACTTCAGTGTATTGTGAATAAGACCAAATACAGCTCCCAACGTAGTCCATAGAAAAACTCCCACTTACGTCACTGAGAGGAGAAGCAGGCAGCCCTAAATTAGTAATAGCTGATGTGTCATTAGATTTATCTTCTGCAGCCTAGGACCGCTTCTATGTGGCATGATTCATTGCAGGTTCCAACATAAATTATGGATCCAGGAAAAACTGGTAGTTATACATTGCAAGTTGCGATGACTGGAATTTGTGTTCTGCTTCTTGTTCTTTCTTTTAACTACAGACATCAGGTTAACAGTAAAAATATTGTTTCATTTCCCATCTCCTTGTACATGTTTTATCAGCATCCAGTATTCCCTCCTCCATTTCACAGAAACTTTCCCCCTCCTCTCGCCTCTGTATTGTAATAACCTAAAATCCAGAAATTGGATTCTCCTTTCCTCAATCTTCCCCTGCGCTCAGTTACTGAGTTTTGTTGCCCAAGTGTTGAATTCAGCCCCAGAGCTGGCCAAGTTCAGCGCAGAGTAAAATGATTTCCATGTTGCTCGCTATATGACTCACCGTGACAATAATGAAGCATGGGTTAGTATGGTTTTCAGAGAGCTGACCTTGCATCAAAAACTGTTCTCATTAAGCAAAATTCCCAATGAAATTCAAAGCACAATTAATGACCACAGAATTTTGCCAAAAGCAGTAACCACTAAACTAAATGAGACAGTGTTGATTATGCAAATAAACAACCACCCTGGAAAGCTTGCCTATTGTCTAAAACAACGCATTTTTATTATTATTTATGCTATGATACTGATCAGAACTGGAGCCTTATTATGCTAGATGCTACACACACACAAACTACAGGATTGCAATGTAATTTGATACAAGATGCAATAAGTAACAAACCACAGAAAGAGATCTCAGGTCTGAGGGAATTTTGTGCATATCCAATTTATTTATTATCTAACAATATTTATAGTCATTACAATTTTGTCTTTAGTAATCGAAGGACTGCTTGAAACTGAAAATAGCTAACTCAATCCTGGCAATTAAATTAAAAGCTTTGCCATGTGAAAGCTCTTGGTATTGAAAGCATATTTATTTTATTAAGGAAAAGATGAACTTTTTCTTGGCCTGCCAAAGTAGGGCAAATAACACATTTCAGTGGATTACACTTTCCCAGTGAAGTCTTTAGCAAAACTAGAAAATCTTGCACAAAACCTTCAATTATTAGTTGTAAATTACTGCAGCGTGCACAATTAGAGATTACAGATAGAGTGTCTCAAAAGACTTACCACCGAAGGAACCATAAAGCAGGAGAACACGTAAGTTTCACCTTGGAAAGAAAGATTTAACTCTTACTATTTATAAAAAAACAGTGCAAAAGCCACTTCTCAGTCTCAATCTGTTATCTCTTCTCCTCCCTGGTTTGCATATCTACCTATTTGCTTTTAAAAAACATTTCTGTCCCCTTTGTGTCTCGGAAACAAAAAACCATGAAGGGGAAATGGTTTACTGTCTATGTAGCAGAAACAGTAAAATTGTCTAAGTTCAAACTGCTGTTACATGCACAAAGTAATTAGAAAAAGAAACTGTTTAGGAAACTACATTCCTACAGCTGCAGAAAGCTTACAATTCTGTCCCAGGATGAAGTCCACACCAGTGCTAGAAACAGACAACCAAGCTTCCAGTAAGAAACACAACCCTTGAGTGATACTCATCACAACAGTAGGTGAGACAAAAGGATCTATGATCAGAAGAATAATGACAAGAAATGATAGCTTCCCTTTAAATTCTATGGGCCAGCAGATCTGACCCTTACTATATACAGTGAGCTCTGTGTTGTTGGAATCTTATATTTTTTAGCCACGCCATGAACTAGACTGAAATGTTGTATCAGGCCTTGAGCTTTCCTTCTAAAGCATCTGTATGCTCTGCCTGGGACGACCGTGCTACACACTGTCCAGTGATGGTGAATACCCACCACACAGTACATTTTTGTTATGAATAGCACTCCAGTATTTTACTCAACAACGTAGTACGCGTAAAAGGCCAGAGAACAGGTTGGAGTTTCTCCCAGGAAATATTAGCTTTACGCCTTCCTTTATGCCGGGTGTTTTTATCTTTTTGTCAGTGAATATGATGAATGTATTTGGAGCTTAAAATACTTTTCATTCATCTCTCCTTTCTTTGGGTTTTATAGTCATAGGCAGCAAGATCTTGGGGAATTTTGTATAGGGGCAAAAAAACCCCAACAGGAATTAATTTTTCAAAGGATTCACTTTAGTGAATGACTGTTGTGAATGCATGTCCAGCAAAAACATTACAGTTTATTAATCTGTTATTCTCTATGGATTTGTAACTTAAATCTCAAGGCTGCTTTTTCACTGGATTTTTTTTTTTTTTTCAGAAAGCCAATGAGAAATTGTTTGTTTTTCCCTTCTCAGAAAAGGACTGCTTTGTTAGCTGTTTTAGGGTAAATTTCCAAAACAATTCATGGCAGTTACATATACTAACGCAAACAACAACATTTAATATTAATTCATCAACATGATGTGCATAAGGAAGTGGAGTATGGAAACATATCTTGAAAGTTCTACCTTTCCCTTCTACATTAAGCACCATTTTGGATACGTAGTCCAGAATACTCCTTCAAAGGAAGGAAACATCCATGTTTTCCCCCATATTAAAAGAATCAAGTTCTAAAGCTTCTCAAAAATATCAAAGAAAGAACGATGCATGGCTGCCTTTGCCTGCCGTAGGTTACCGTTCTACATGAGCAACATATCATCTTCCACCCTTCGCGAATACTACATTACAACTGACCATTCCCTGCATGATCAGTTTTCCTATCACTGCGTAAAAACAAAATGAAAGTAAATCCAAGCAGTATTGGGGTTTCGTGTATTTTTACAGAAAGCAAAGCTGATATGACTTTCCCAGCTGAAATTATAGCCAATAATTATACAGTATAATATTGTTTACAACAGGTTGAGCCATTGCATTGCGCTTGGTTTTCAATGGATTAAGAGAAATGACCAGCCATAGATTAAGTATTTAAATTCAGTCCCTCAACTTGTTTAGGAATGACTGGAAAAAATTCCAGGATTTTTCTCTGTCATAGTACCTCTTTAACATAGAAGCCTGTGCTAAACAATTATGAAAACACATGCTATGGACTGTACTGGCATTTTCTTTGCTAGGTTTATGTGTATGTGTGTGGTAGGGAGGGGCTATGTACAAAAAGAAGGCACTGGAAGCATTTCCTGCATGCTTGACCATTTCCTGCATCTCCTGATTCAGTGCCACTCACAAGTTCTCTCCAGAGAACTTTGTTGGAGTCCTGAGGTAACTACTTTGAAATTTAAGTGTAGCAAATGTAAGTCTTGGAGCATTTTTAGCACTTGTTGACAGAAGACCTTTTCACTGCTTCTGAAATAATATAATCCATGTTACGGATAACATAAAGTTTCCAAAGTTTGAGCGTAAATTACTTTCAATAACACAAAGTTTAAAAGGAGAACGATAAGGTAAATCTTCCACTTTTGCAGTTATTCATTCCGAAAAAAGCTCATCCAGAGAGAAAAGGGAGGAAATGTTAGGGAAATGTATAGCTAGGATCACCTCTTCTTTAGCAAATGTCAGCGAAGGAAAAGGTTCAAGGTCCAACCCTGAAGGAGAAGGGCCAACTTTGCTCTCACACATACTACTGTAAATCTGGAGACAGTCCAACCAAACCAAAGTGGAGAGCACCTGATCGTAGGCATACCAAGGCCCAAGTTTTTAATGGAAACATACATGCATACATTAACACCATCACAAATAAAACAGTGTATCATGTTATGCAGCAGGTAGGTTTAGTGCTATTTCACGGTTTGTTCTTTGGACTCTACTTGCAGTGAAATCAAACCTCCAGCTGATGCAGAAGATCTGTTTGCTTTTGCAATATTGTTTATCTATTTGCTTAAACAATTCTTTCATATGGTCTCTAGACAAGGGAGTTAATACTTTAGTCATCTGTCACACTATATCTTTAGGTAAAATGCTTACTGCTGGTGTATTCCTGCTTCATTTTGCATAAACTGACATCATATACTGAAGCAGAAAGAGGGCCAATGTGCTTCTCAGAAATCAAGTAGTCATGAGACTTTACCTGCCGCTACAGATATGCACATACATACACACGTACACACATGCACACACACACACACGTAAAAAATAGGAAAAACGACTCAGCAATTGCAAGAGTCGCAATTTACCATGGAAGCCTCTACTTAATATTCCGCTTGATCTGCCAAGTTTATAGCCTGGCAAATCTGAATACAAATGTCGATGCAAATGAGGATTCATTATTCTTACATCGTCTTTGTGTTGAAGCTTAATGTAACTTGGTTCCTGTGGTTGCTCAGGGAATGTAGATTGCAAGACAGGAGAAAAAAAAAAAAAAACCCGGCATAAAACAGAGAAGCAAATAGGGAAAAGAAAAGTAACAGAAATGGAAATAAATGAAAAAAAAAAAAAAGCCAAGGTTTCAGACTAGCAAAACATCAAACCAACACATTACATTCCCCTCCTATTTTCTCATATAAGGTACATTTGCTTACCATTATCAGCAGAGAAGGAGTTAACTAACCAAGACCAGTCTCCACAGAGTCAAAACATAACAATCCTCCTTTTACTGATTATACAATATTGTGCCCATTGTAAAGTCAGTGCCCCATTTATCTGAAAATTTCAACATTCTTTCGTAATTATAGAGCTCATCGGCTGGTAGAACCTGTACATTTAGATCTGTAAGAAGATTATAAATGAATTTAAAACCACCTCACCAGTTCTGCTTCTTTCATTATAAATTACTGCTGAATAATTCAGAAACACGTTAAGAAAACTACAGTACGATTAATAAACTACACAATGAAAATCACAATAGTTTAAATCATACATTTATTGTCCCATTTATAGCCCATCACAAGCAAGGGTTGAAAAGCACCAAATTAGAGAAAACATGAAATGCTGCAAAATTATAATTAGATCCTCAGTGCCACAGTACATTGTTCTGATGAAGCTTTTGTACGGCTAGCTTATGCTTACATATAAATACCTTCTCAGTTAATAAAAATGTACTGTAGGCTTGACTTTTAGAGAAGCTGTAAAGCTTAGCATATGCGATGATCCCAAAGTCAATGCTGTAAGGCTTGCTTCTTCATCCATAAATAAAGCACATTTGCATCCATTCAGTCAAATTAGCTCCATATAAAAAGGTGGTTATAATTAGCTCCTCTTTCAGGTTCACGATTAAAACTCAAGCGTGCCTGCCGTCTTGATTAAATCCACCATCGTCTTCCAATAGCTAGTGCTAATTCTTCCAAGGAAATATTCAGTTGAGGTGTTATTTTATTCTGCACTGCTGTTAGTTGTCTAATTTACGCCAAGTCCCTGCAGTGCTTTCCTTAAGCCATCCTCTTTGTCTTGCCTTTGAAATTTACCAAATCTTACAAGAAATCAATACTTAATTGATTATTCACTTTTCTGCAGCTTCAAACAGCAAGCACGCATAAGATCCTGGAGTAGTCACCCGATTTCCAATGCAGGAGGTTGCTTGGTGGCAGGGATCTGCAAGTATCCAACAGCAGGCATTCCACGGAGCTGTGCAGTGGCGTACAGTGCCAGCATCCAATAAAGAAAACGAAGATACTCTAACGAAGCAGGAAAAGTTCCCATGTGAGACAGATCCATATCAATGCTTTAAATAAAAAGCGGAGCTCTGGCTTTCCGATACACGAGCACCATTCTCTTTGCAGCTATCCCTCTGTTTTTTGCTTACCCTTTTCTTCCCATGGCACTGAAGTGGAATATCCAAAGTGCCACCGAACTCAGAAAACTCCACGCCGGAACGGGGATGAGGCTCGTGCTGTACCTCTGACATAGAATAAGGATGGCAAGCACGTAACATTACGAAATGTAGGACAAATTCAGGCGAGAGAGAGAGAGGGAGAGCAAGAGACAGATGGCGGATCTGGCTAGGAGCCAAAGCCAGTGAAATGAATTACATTGCTGAATAACTGTACACCATTGATTCTGCCACTTGTTGCTGCATGGCAAAAAAGGGCCCTGACGTTGGCAGGAATCTCCTCGCGTGTCACGCATGCCGCAGACAACTTTTCGCACGTAACTCACCGCGCTGACAACGACACGCTACGGCAGGGAATGTCGCGCGCGCGTGCGTGCGTGTGTGTGTGTGTGTGTTTGTGTGCGTGGGGGAAAGTGCGTGCGTGTGCGTGAGGGAGAAAAAGAGAGAAAGCCGGAGCGCGTGTGGGGGGTGTGTGGGTATGTGCCTGCGTGCGTGGTGTGTGTGTCTGTGCGCGCGCGCGCGTGTGTGTGGAGGGGAAAACAATCACTGCAATCCAGCCATTTTGTTTAATGAAGAATGGAAGGCTGGCATTCAGAGACGTGGTTATGTGCCGCATATTAATGTGTGCTCTGTAGACATCCTCCCCCTTTTTAAATGAGTGGCACAGGAACGAAGCCCTCTATAGAGCAGCCACCGTGGGAGCAGGAGCTCGCAAGGTAACATATCATCGCTGAACCTACGGACGTGGCACCCGGCGCGCCGCAGAAGAAGAAGTTGCTGTCTGACGAGGGGGAAAAGCTGGTCCCACGGTTACGATGTTTGGGTGTTTTCGAAAAGATAGCCAGAGTCGAAGCAGATTGTTCAATAAATGCCTCGTACCCAGGATGAAGGGAGACATTACGGGATGCCCAGGGGGCTTTGGAAATCAAATACAATGTTTGAGTAGCACAATTTGAGGTACATTATAAAAAAGCAATTTGAATTGCCAATGAGGCGACACATATCTGCATGCTAATTAGACCTGTGTCAAGCTTAGTCTGCCGGGTTGTGTTGATGGCTAGGAATGCGCTTGTAACTCTGCTGAGAGATTGTTTCTGCATAAATTATCAGCTTTGTCCTACTGATCATTTTCTGCAAACAAACATGAAATGTAAGATCAAAAGGCAATTCTGAAATTAAAATTATTGATTGATAAAGCCTAGATTTCAGAATCTAATTAGAGGAGGCACAAACAAAAGCTGATATTATTACAGATTGTGCCTGAGCTAGCAGCCAGATTGTGCAAAGCTTGTAATTTATCTTTGTTTATGCAGCCAGGATATTAAAAATGTAATTAAAATGGTAAAATGATCTGATCAGAAATAGCCACCTAGTGGCAAGTATATTATTTTAAATGGATTATAAAAGCATTGATCTGTGCAAATAAAAGGTTTTTTTCATGACAAACATAGCAGCTCATTGAAACTTGCTGAGCAATTTGTCTTTTGCTAATAAGTTGTCTTTTGTGTTTTGTTCCATAGATAAGCAACATCATTTATAACCCTCATTTGCACACTAATAAACATTCTGTTATTACAGGTGGTGTTGGGAACATCTTTCATAAATTATGGCATGTGAAAATGGAAGAAACAAATAAACCCTTTTCTAGACATGCACTATATACGTTTTGTAAAATTAGAATATTCATCTGACAGCAGCGGGAGAAGCTGCTTATTAACTCACTCCATTGCTCTGTTTAAGCCACGAAATGGTAGAAACACTATCAATATGTAATTCAGTTTCTTGCCTATCTTGGTTATTTAAAAATGCTATACAAAACACAGAGGGCCCAATTTACTAACTCTGTGCAGATTCAATTGTTAAATTTCACGGTAACAAAGAGGTCTTTGTGATTTATACGTTATTTTTACCCTCATTTAGCACCTTTCTAGAGTTGCCAAGTGGATTAAGTATTTAAGAATGGACTGTTTAATTGCACACAATATAGAAATGAGTTTCGAAATTTCTCTGCCATCATGAGCATGGACAGTGAAACTGCCAAAGGAAGCTTTGCTGTATGTTAATGAAGCTAGACTATGAAAAAAAACCAAACCATAAACAGTTTTTCAAAAAAATATAGTCAGAGGCTTGTAAGTTCATGAGCAGGGCTTAACTCATGTATTTCTTTTTATTTCAGATTTCCACATAAAACCACTATGGAAATGCTCAATTCCTTTTTAAGAAATTCACAATTTAGGGTCTTGTCAGCAGCTCTGGGGTCTTTTGTTAGGTGCACTTAAAATGCCAGATTAAATATTAATATGTGGTTAGAGTTGTGCTATTTTGCAAGCCCTGAAACCCTATTAGTAAATCATGATCTAGTGACTGATGCAAGAAATTTCAAGGCACCAAGAGTGCAGATTGCCCATCAATCTGATGGATCACTAATTTTTAGTAAATCAGGCCCTTGGACTTTTAGCTGTAAGCAGATGTATGTTTCATTGTGACGGGAAAAGCAGTCCAACTAACAGAGCAATTTTCTGCACTGAATGTGTACCGTAACAGGCAGAGTTGTTTTGCATAATCAGTAAGTTATTTGAATACAAGTGTTCATTTAACAGGCTGTGCATGAGTGATGCTGTTCTTGAAAAAAAAAACACATTTTAAGCAAGAAGAGAAAGGTGCATTATTTTTATAGAACACTACTAGGATTTCGAAACGGGTCCTCAGCGTAGTAGAGCTCCAGAAGGACGCCAAAGAAGAATGCCCAGGGAGAAGCAGTGTCACATCTTCCCAGCCCACTCAAGGAGCTTCAATAGGCTTCATCACCCACCACCCTGCCAGGGCAGCAGTCAGGCCGTGGCTCGTACATGCAAAGCTTTTACGTGCGGTGAGGAAGTGTCAGGAAGGATCCTGAAGGATCAGAAAAAGAAAAATAGAACCCAAAAGAAGGGGTGGGAAATAATCTAGGTGAAAATACTGAAAATATTTTTAGATAATAAGCTACTGCTGTAGAGTAGAAAGATCCTTCCCAATATATGGCACACTTTGATATGTGGTTGAGTTCCAGCCTGCCTAACCTCTTGAGAAAAAACCCCAAAACCAACCCCCAAAACCAAACTACACCCTCTTTATTGGCAATCTTTATTTCATACAGATGAATCTTGACTTCTAGTTCCTTATAATATGGATTTAAGCAGCTGATTTAGACCTTTACTAATTATAAAGTGTTTCATGTGTGCAGATACTAACATAGTATATATTGCCTCCCAATTCACATCTGTCCTTTTTGCTTTCATAGCTCCTCTCTCTTTCATTTTTTAGCAGTCTGATGACACTCATATGGAAATCACTGTTAGAAAGAGACCTCTCCACACCTCCTCTGCCAGTGCTGCCTGACTGACACTGAGAAGTACAGGTCTGAAAGACTGATAAGTCTTGCATGTATCTGTATCTTTCTTCGGTCACCCTCTTCAAAACACCTATAAAGACTGCTTAAAAGAAGTCCCCCTAAGCTTAATCTAAAATAAAATGCAATTAATAAATACAGGTTTTTTAGCAGAGGGCTACAAATATAAGACTTTACAGTCAATACATTGAAAGTACAACACACGGTTTGTGTTTTTTTAAAATAAATAATTAAAAAGTGCAATAATTCAAGGCTTTCCTGAGGTGATGGATAGTCTAAGAAAGAGAGACAAGGTAGTGTTATTTTTATGCCAGGTGGCCATTTTTACTATTTTCAAATACTAAATCATTTCTTTTATTTAAAGAAAGTGATCCAAATCAATAGGCCTTCTGGTATTGACATTGCGAAGTAATATGCAGCAACACCAACCATTCTGAAACATTCCAGCGGGCTTTTAACATGAGCAAGAGTCTGCTGGGAGCAGCCTCCCCGGCCGAGGCACATGGAGGGTGTTCTAATTTCCACTAAGCCCTGATCAATGGGAATTTATTACCACTTAGACAAATAGAAAGCCAGACTGTTTGCGCAAAACCAAACCGGCTTGGATATATGGCCCACATCAGAAAGATACACAAATATTAAAAGTAAAGCAAAATAGTAAAACAATACATGTGTGTCTTTTTAGCCTTCCTTTTCCACAAAGCTAATGCTTTGCTACTACATCCTGTGAAAATACAAATGCTGACAGAAGAAAGCTCACATGTATTTAACGGCGTTCCAGAGTAATGTACGGATTATTGTTTCTGAACTGTAGTTCCTATTGTGCTCTGTGTCGTACTCATGTGTTTACCAAATGTCAGAAACCTCCTTTACAGGCTATTAATACTATTGTGGTCCCTCCAACATGCACACAAATACACCCACTCCTCTCACCACACACACTTTCTCAGTGTCCATCAATATGTTACAAAGTCTGCGTTTCATTACCATATCATATGGAGTATTGATTCCTGTTCCAAGCTAAATAATGTTGTTTTTTAAAAGATCTTTTACCCTTTAAGTGGTGTTTGCTAACCGAACCGCAGACTGGTAACAAAGACGTATTATAGTATTTGATACCATATATACTTTGGCAAACACCAAAACCAGTAACTTAGGCAGAAATTTCAATGCTTAATTCAAGTTTTACAAACAGGAAAATTGTGCACAAGATCTAGTTACATACATTCCATGTTAAAAAGGGAAACATTCCTAATAGACCTTTCAACATAATAAGATTCAGGCCTTAGCAGTAAAGAAAATGATTACAAGTTTTATTAGGCTTCAACTAGTTTCCATACCAGATCTAAAAAGTCACCTTGCACCTATATAAAGAGGATTATTTATGTAATTATCTGTACATGTGTCCTCATCAGCCACTGTATACAATCATTTCATGGCATTCAGATTCAGCACAAAAACATCAAGGCCTAAGTACAAATATTATTACTATAATGGGTTTTCATTTCTAGAGGTCATCAGGGGAAGGGATTAATTTTGCTTGCTTTATTGTACACACAGAACAGCACACAGGGTCATATTACAATGCCTCTATCTGGAAAATCACATTCAGCTGTAATGAGAAAGGCACTTTAAAACAATTTTACAATTTTGGGTGTATTAGCTGTATTTTATTTCATTTCTATATTGCTTTTCTTTATGCACATTTATTTCAGATATCATTAATTGATTGTTAGTGATATTTACAGTGATGATTTCAGGTGTCTTTTTTGATCTTTGACAACTGCTTGCTTTTCCTTTTCGAGATTCCTTTTATCAGTAGCGATATGGAAACATTTTGTGTCTCTGGGTTGCTATAGACATGTTTTTCAGAATTGTATAGAGAACTTAAAATCTGTTAACCATGGCAAAAATACTCCAAATACATTGCATTTCCTTACAGTTTCTGTATATTGTACATAAAATGGTCTCTGGCTAATAACTTACAGACACAGCTTTATTTTCCCATTGCTTCCTCAGAGAATGTCTCGTTATGAGATATTATTTAAATGAGACAACCACATTCTCATCTATGCTGCATGAAACTGATATTCTGCTACCCAAGAAACTTCATTCTTGCTACAAATGCTCACATCAGATGACGTTGTGAAGCTGTTTTGTATAGGCAGGGTCAGAGGTAGCAGGAAAACGAACCCAAAAGATCATGTCACACAGTGACCAGATATATAGATCTGTACACAATATCCATTTAATAAGTACGAAATTAACAGATTTTAGCCAGCAACAGATGATTTTTTAGTCCATTTTTAACCAATTTCAAAGCTGTGTGAGTGGAAGTTCAGCAGAACCAGGACTGGCTGCAGAATCCTGATAGGACAAGCTGAGATAAAAAAAGAGAAAATAAATTTTTAAATAAAATGTTGAGAAAAGTGAGATGAAAAGCAAAACTAGAAATTGAATAGAACCATTGAACAGAGACACAAACACTGGAGCTATAATGAAGAAAAGGAAACATTTAATGCCTACAGCATTTCGTATATGCCTTACGGAGATTATTAACTTGCACAGGCAAAATTTGTTCATATTTTTCTATGGTTGATAAAACTGAGATTTTGTTCAAGTTAGAAAACTTGTTTTTCCCTAGGTTTCCTCGATAGGGATGAAAGAAGTAGAGTTTAAACTACTGGAAAAAAAGATTGACCAACCAGAAGAAGTTCCCTGAATATTCCCAGTCTTAGCATCAGTATTCTTCTGACTTATTTTGTCTTGGCAAAGGAGCTGAGAAGCAGCAGTGTCTGGAGACATTATGATTTCAGAGGCCAAAACTATCCATAAACCTTACAAAAGCACTGAAGAACTGCAAAGAGCAACAGCATTATAGGCAAGATAAAACGCATGATCCTTTCCCTAATGCACGCTCTTTCTGGCTCTGCAGATTGGCAAGGAACTTGTTCTCCCAGACACCGTCTTTTTGGAGCGCTGAAGACTATTCTTGGCACTTGAGGAATACATGTGCAAGCATGCTGGCCACTGAAATTATGAGCACAACTGAAGGAATGATATGTCCTTTCCCATTCTAGCAAGGATATCTCAGGGACGCTGTTGACTCTCATGCATTGAGACTATTTCTCACTCCGGAAAGATCCATTAAACATACAACATTTTTTTTTGGCCAGAGTATTGCCAAAGAAAATTCTCATTGCTATGCAAGAGTATACATTGTGTAAGAGGTACACAAACATGTACCTCAGGAGTACCTGCTTTCGGTCATAAGCGTAGTTCATTCAGAACTTGCAGCCTACGTATTTGTCTCTACCTTTTTGAGAAAACATGTAATAGAAGCACAGTTTGTTGTGAAGCAACGGAGGTTTAAGACTGTAATGTCCCTGTATGTTCCTGTGCATAGCATGCATAGGAAGGAAAAGAAAATAAATAATTGCATTCTGCATTCCTGTAAAACAGTGTTAAAAGCTCAGATTGTGCTTAAACTTGCACAGATTAAATCCTGATGTGAAAATTAATTATATTAACCCATTGTAAAGAACCTCATGAACCCTCCCTTGCTCCTCCATCTAGACATATTTAACATCAAGAGAAAACATCAAATACTGATACACTAGAAATAATGAATAAATGTAACTTTACTGCAGAATATGCATTTTCCTTTACTGGAGTCTTTATACACAATCACATACATATACACAGAGAGATCATCCATATGACCTTTACCTTCCTTGTTGCTTAAAATATAGTTCTTTAAAATTCAATACAAATTTCTGAATTAATCAAAAATTAAAAACATTTAAGATGCAAGTTGAATCAGAAAAAGAAATATGATACAAAGAAGTGGAATTAGTCCAGAGGTTTTTTAAATGTTTGTCTTTAAATATACCCTTTTTCCAAGCCAAGGGAATTGGATTCCAGTCTTCTGGGTACTCAGAAGAACCACTTCAAATTTAAAAGGTCTGATCCCACTTGACTCTCTCTCTCTGAGCATAACAGCATCCTGGCACCTGTCCTCAGCCTCACACTGAGATCCCAGACACCATCACGCTAACTCACAGCAGAACACTCCTAGGGACTGGAGGCTACCGGTTCCCCAGTTGTTGATTCTTTTAAGCCAAGACCTTACTCTCCCCACTCCAGATGGTTATTATTCTTGGATGGGTTAGTGGAATTGTGTCCTTTCTTAACTAGGAATTCTACACTTATTGGGGCTGGAAGGGACATTCCCATGAAGAATTTTTTATGATCAAAACAAGAAATCCAATAAAAGCTCCTGACGAGTTCTGTCTGAACACAGCCCAATGCAAGGAAGTCTACGCAGAGCAAGGCTGTGAGAATATATCATGTCCCAGTCCCCCCAAAATGTGCTGCTTTAGACTTCATTGTGGCTACTCGGGAGGAGACACCGAGGCCAACCGGCACAGGACACCTTGTATCCATACTACTAAACTCTTTCACCCTCCAGAACAGAGTGGCTGCACTCAAAGTGTCTGTTCGAGATTTTCTCTGGCTCACACTAACTCCTGAACCACATCCAAGAATTAGTCAGCCAAAGGCTAGCTGGCACAGGCCAAAATCATGCTGAGGAACACACTAACACTTTAACAGTAGAAAGGGTAGTATTCCAGAGCTCAGGAATGTTCCTAGGCTCTGTTTAATTTTAGGCTATACATTTAGCCTGTAAGTCTTTCCATTAATGAAAGGGAGCTTTGGACTAGGTCCTTAGAGGGCCAGTGACATTTGAAGGATGGGAGAGGGATACAATCAATTTAAATATGCATTTGCAAATTTACAAAATATTATAAACATGTAAGGTAGTGCATCTATCTTCATCAGACTCTAAAGCTGTAAATACCAGATGTCATTTATAGATTAAATGATTTTCCTAAATCTAATTTTATATTAATACAAACCATTTGTCAATTCAACATGAAGGTTTCTATTTTAAACATTCAGAAGTCATGGAATGAAAATGTTAGGGTTACTCCAGTGATTCATTGCACAAAACATAAATTAAGGTATAAACTGAACAGAAAAGTTATTTTGCCTGAGAGGTGTTGAAACAGATCTGTAACTGACCTGCTCATGGCATTTTCACCTCTGCTTGTTTTTTAAGATTCCCCCCTTTTGGGGAAATCCTCTCAAAACCCCACAGCTCCAATAGCCTGATCTCCCGCACATGCAAACATTTAACTGACAGTAAACAAAAATTCAGCATGTGCAAGAGGGCTTTGACATGTGAATTCATAAGGAAAAAAAAAAAATGTATCTGCAGTGTAAGATGGACTTTTTCTGTTCCTGCTTACCTTCAGTAGTGATAGTTTCCAAATCATGGAATGGTTAAACACTCTGTACCTTTATCTTCATTATCACTCAAAGACTGATCCTTTCAGAAGATCTTCAAAGTAACAGGCAAAGATAACAAGATTGTCAACAAGTATTTAAAGAAATTAAAGGAAACCTTATCGTCCTTAGATAAAAAAAAGTTTTAAAATGTAGCAAACATATGACTCATTCCTTTTTCACCATGCTGTAGGAGGATAAGATATCACAGAAGGTAATATTATCAAAACAAATTTGAACACTTGTATTGGATGCCACTGTTTTCAAATTAGAAACTTTATAATGCCATTAAGTCTTCAATAAGATCTGCAAATCAGAAAATGTAACTGTTTAAGAGCAGAGTTTTCCAATCTATATTTCTCAGAATCGCTACTTTTGAGCTCCCAAAGGAATTGTCAATACAGCTGGCAATTAAAAAGGAATAACTCAGTTCAAAGTGACCCTTGTCATGTTCAGTCTGCATATTTGGAGCTTGACTAAGGCAACTGAACTGTCAGACATAAGGCACTGAAGGCCATCTCTGTCTCTGCCCCTGAGGCCATCGTGGATAGTCAGCTCCATGGAGTTAAGTCTTCTAATTCTCTCTATTCTATGTTAAAGCAATTAAATACAGGAACCCTCCTCATCACCAGGATTTTCCTTCTTCACTAGTCAGCATCAACACTTCAAGAACTCACTCTTCTCTTCAGAATGACTCTTGACTTTGAAACCAGCCTAGACTCATTGTTTTTTCCATTTTTAACACAAAGGACTTGTTTACTTATGTGTGAGTACAGAATAGATACATGCAAAAAGCAATGCTGGCAACACGCTCCCCAGAGTAGTGGCAGAAGAATTCTTCTATTATAACAGCTCCTTGACTTGAATAAGCTGTTCTAGCAAAAGGAATCCATATTTTCTAGATTTTGCGAGCACAGTTATGGCAGGAGAAGGAACACAATACAGGTAAAGGTAAAGTGAAGACACAGGACAGAAAGCAGAACAAACAACAGGGTGACCCTGACAAACATCCATGAGAGACCCTCTGAGCTAAGCCTTGACTGCTATAGGCTTGGAGTTCTGAACAAAGTATGCATTTCTTAGTTTCATGTGTACATGGAAACTTATTTTCGCCATTTATAATTACATTACTTGATGATAGGTATCAAAGTCTGTCACTGAAATTTGGAGTTAAAACTCTTTTGTTCGTTCTCACTGAAGCCGCAGTTTGATGAGATGTCTGTGTGTGCTTACTGATAAATGGGATGAACACTCAGGACTTCAATATTTTTCAAAATAAATGTGTATTGCTTCCTTTTTAGTATTAGCATACTCTAACATTTGGAGTACTTACACAGGGCTTAGATGTCAGTAATGCAGGCATCCAAGACTCAGGGTATTCTCTGGACTTTTTAAAATACAAAGCCAAGCACAACCAGGTTTTCATGGCATAGACATTTATCCTGTGGGATCTTTCCACAGGTCAAAAAATGTAAAAATCCCCCAAACCAAAAACTGAAACATAAAAGCAAGAGGCAGGAGAGGCATCTAAATATTTCTGCCTTGAAGAAGGAATGTCTTGTATCGCATACCCTCATATATGATCTATTCACTGCGTATGAAAACTCTTTGATTTTTAAAAATGTCTATATTAAATTGCAAGAGAAGATGCCAATATGAAATGAAGGTCTAAACTACCACCTGCTTTAAAGAGTTATACAAATACCTTTGTATTTTCATTCATGAAAATATCAGAACAGGCGATAATAAAACCTCATTAATGTACAATGTTTTGTATTGCATCTCAAATGACTTTCACAGCAAGAAACTTGCCCTACCCAGATCCAAGCATCTGTGGTACTTCTAAGCGGAAGGAAATAAAAAACCAAATCATTCCTACCACATCATTACATAATTTATTCTCAGTTATACCTAGTGAATGATTTAAAATATTCAATTAAGATGCATTTGAATTTTGCCAAAGATTATTTCAGTTCTTATCACCTTTGGATGCCTGTTCAAAACGTTTACTGCTCAGGCATCCCGTGTACCCTCCCATATTGTCACGCTGACTGTAGGGTAAATGAGTCTATGATGATTTCTCCCTCCAAGGCTTGGAATATTAAATTAAAATCTAAAAGAAACAACAACATTGTTTTCATATAACCAGGGGCCTCTCCAAACATAAAATACATTTGCATAGTTCCAGACTCACTGAGGAGGAAGTAAGTTGACTTATTCACATAAAAGCTGCAGTGATGTGTTCTTATATTCTGTCAAGCTACAAATCTGAAAATTTGCCTAAAGGCAAATTGGTTTTTATCTATCCATAGCATTAATATAAAACAAATCTACATAGCTTTTTATTGATATTACAGTCTGGTTTTCTTACTTCTAAATCTAAACAACCTTTCATCTGACAGCACATAGCAGATTTTTTGTTTCTTGCTTCATCCATTGCTTAAGTATAATATATTCAGTGAAGTTCTTACCTTTTAAAACGATACCTGCTTCTAATTAACAGCATTTCAACACAAAATTGCTCAAGAGTAACTAGACTGTGTTGATCCAACCCTTAAGTCATGACTTAAGTATGTATTTCAATGGAGGGCTTTCTTTTTTTTTTCCCTGAGTAAGTACTGAAGAAGTGTTCAGGGTTTGTTTTGAAATTAATAGCTAGCAGTTTTCCTGTTCATTAGAAAAAGCTTTCTTTTTAAAGTTTCCTCCATAAATTATCTGAATCCTTCCCTACCACGGCCAATGAATTAGAACCATGTTGTAACATTGCATCATCTATATAGTTGTAAAATAGATTTAATACAATCAAGAATAAATCATTGACAAATAAATTCAATAAACATGGTCTGAAGACTGAGTCTTGGCGGACATCACAGTCCATTTCAGCCAAGCCAGATTCCTTGCCCAGTACAACAAATCTGTGTGCTCTTCTTATTAAACAGTCATGAATCTGATTTAAGTGACTTATCCTCAAGAGCATCATAGTCTTATCTCCTCTAATCAGCATTCTAGAGTCAATCAAATCAAATGCTTCTGTGAAAATTACAAAATACAGTGCCAGTACTTTGATTCTATCCAATGCCTGGTCACTGGCAATATTACTGTAAAATGCCAGATGCCAAAAAATATTCTTGGCACAGTCAGGAAGAAATGAAAGTCACAGATCTAAAGACTTGGGTTGAAATTCTGCCAATTAGAGGGATAGGAAGAGAAAAAGCCAAGATACTTTTATTCTCTTACCTAGTGATAACTAACTAAAATTAACTGAAATTACTGAAAATCAGCTCAGACATGGCCTTCTGGGAGTTGACTGCAACATCAGGCATCACCCAGAGTACGGTGAAATTCTTCGCATTGACCCTTACTTTGGCATAGCTAAAAACGAGTTCTGTCTTTCTCTTGCAGAAAGTGTTTCAACATTCCTGACTGGCTGCCCTGAAATAGAAAGAACATCAATTCTCCTAAAAGCTACCTTTTTTTTTTTTTTTTTGCCATGAATCTACTACAGAAAGGGTGAAGTCAATGCCTTTATCTTTCTCTTTGGCTGAAATCACAATTAGATAAGTTTCTACTTGGCCAAACTGGGAAGAAAGTAAGGTAGAAATTTTTTTATTCCGCACTGTAGGGAGTAGGCAGACTTTAGCTATGACTGACTAAGAGACTTCCAAGTAACTTTTCATAACATTTTTCATTTTTCTCTAAGTTGTAGTTTAGATTTTTTTATTGCACATTAAACTATCATCTCACCCAGAAAATAGTCACTTGAAAATAATCCTTATTTCGGGGGACTATGTGTGCAATAATTTGTCTACAGCTAAAGTGGTCATAGCATTGACAGTTCCTGAAGTTGGAAGGCCTGACAAAAACCATGGACTCTACAGTATCCAAAAGAAGTTAAGAACAATCACATTTATAGGTAACATAAGTAGATCTCAGTAATTTTATTTTGTAAAGAAGAAGTATAATGGCGAATCTGCCTGCATTAAAATCCCTGTCACTCAGAATGGAGGTTATTTTTGTCCCTTCACAGTAATTCAGTGATGCACTTTTTAAATTTATTTTGTGTTATATTTGGAGATTTTTTAAAAAAATCTTGTATCCTGAAAATAACCAAAACTCTAATCAAGTTCATTTTTATTTTTTTTAAAAAAGGCATTTTTTGTTTGTGGGGTTTTTTTAAAGAAACAATGACTGTGGTAAAATGTCTGAAAATGTCATCAAAGTTTACCTGAAAGCAGAATGTTCCCCTTCAGCTGTCTGAAGGATCCTGGAATTCTATACATTACTTCTAAAGGATCCACAAAAGAGTAATCAAGAAAATAAGTTTTAGAAAATAAGCTGTGACCTTCATATGTGATTGAAAAATACGGTAAAGAATTTGCAAATCTATTGCATTATGCGAGGAGGGTAAAAGCCAGGCAGGATGCCTTAATGCCTTAAATGGCAGTAGACATACATTTGGGCAAATAAATTGTGCCCATCTTGTCAAAAGACTCAAAATTCACTATAAAAGAGTTCACAACTTCACTTATTTAGAGGTTTGCTGTTTGAAGAAAGTCTTAGACAGCAAATAAAAAGAATGCCAAACTGTTTACTGTTGATTTACTTTTTCCTACTGTGTCATTTTACATCCTTCACCATGCACACCTGACATTCTGTCATGAAGCACGAAGCTCTTCTCATTCACTGTATATGGAAGCTGAGCACCTTGCTCGGTATTGTGAATTCCTCTCCTAGAACAGGGCATGTCATTTCATTCTTGTCGTTCTTCTACTAAGCAAAATAATACTTACGTCTTTTTAGGTAGTCTTTAGTGGTAGAGCGTGGCTGGGGTGTAGGAGCACCTCCTAGCTCCTAGTCTGGATAATCTCGGTTACATCTTATTTTAGGATAAGATGTGGGAACCCAACACTGCAGCCTTTCTCCTTCTCTCTGGTTTTCATGGGAAGGAAAATGAGGAGATTAGGCTGGATGGAAAATACGGTAAGTTCCCCAGTCTGAACAACAGGTCACCAAAGGCCAAGACAAATTTTGGGCCTTAAAATTTTTAACTCCTTATTCTGTTTTTGTAATATACAGCTCTATGACTGAAAACAAAGGCTAAATAATAGGATTCTCATGTATGAATGTGTTTGATTTGTTATATTAATTATCTAATTAAAAACATTTAGGATCAATATTTAATGCCCTAAGCGAAATACGTTTACATTATTTCAGGAATCTGATTTTTAAAAAGCAAACTGAAGAGAAATTTAACATATATTGGCAAATGGTGAATCAGGAAATGTCCACATCTGCCTGTGAGTCTATCAGATTTAAAGAGCCTGCGGCAGAAAGTCATGGTAACGTTTTATGAACTGGTTTATGTTGTAAAATTTGTATTCACATAAATGAATAAGACTGACAAAATATCAATGAACCCTCCAACATACTGCTATGTTGGTGACTGAGTTCAAACCAAGCTTAAATTATCTGACTAATGATGAAAATGGAAGTTCATAGTCTATGTTAACATCTGATTTTCTTTAGATGTACACTTGCTCTCTGACAATGTGAACTTTTGGACCACAGCCTCTTTGCTAACACCTACTAGTTTGAGGAAGGGTAGCTAAATTTAGGGTTTTGCCATGGCACTGAAATACTGTATTCCACAGTCACAGTTCCTATGTTTTATATCTCTAAGTCCAACCAACTGAAAGATACAACATTTTACCACATCAGCAAAAGAAAATATTTGGAGTTGACTGTCTGCAGTACCAAATATCACTATTATTTTTATAATGTATACTTTCAACCAGTTACCATCCCCAGATATGAATCTGCAGCTGAAAATACCTTATGAGAAAGCACAAACCAGACTTTTAAGGCTATAGAGTAATGCATTCCACATATCCGAGGCTCAGATACAGCTGTTTGTTTTTTTTTAACTTTGGATAATAATCACCAGTACAATGTTCTGTCCATAAAGATCTGTTAAAAATTTACCAGGTTATGATATTCATTATCATAGCCTTTCAAGCGAAAGCTCAAATGTTAAAATGAAGCTAGATGCGCACTAGTAATACATCACTGTTCTAGTAAACACATATATTTTATTTTATTTTTAAGATTAGTTTCATCTTGAAAATTACAAATTGGATTAGGAGGTTTGATATGATTGGAAAACAGATTGACAGTCTACTTAGCATTTTTATTAGTCGTGTAGATTATCTATAGGCTATAGATGACCTCAGTCAACTTAACATTCTTTAGGCAGCCAGACAGAAGGCAACATCAGCCAATCATAACAACATGTACTTGATTATTAGGTCTCAAGATGTGTCAAATCAATACACTGTATCACCTTCAAGGCTAGATAGAAGAAGGCATCTGCATCTTTTGTAACTTAGAAGGCTGAAGAAAAAATGTTAAACCCACAGTTTACATAAATTCTGTTTAATACAGGTACTTATATTATTGTCATCTCAGGTTTTTGATATAACTATCACAATTTTTACTCTTTGAATTTCTTTGAAACCCAAAGAAATATATGCCATAAATGTATTAAATAAAAACTGAAAAGGATAGAATCATAGAATTATTTTGGTTGGAAAAGTCGTTTAAGATCATCTAGTCCAATCACTAACCTATCACTACCAAGTCCACCACTAAACCACGTCCCTAAGTGCCACATCTACACATCTTTTAGATACCTCCAGGGACAGTGACTCCACCACTTCCCTGGGCAGCCTGTTCCAGTGCCTGACAACTCTTTTGGTAAGGAAATTTTGCCTAATATCCAATTTAAACCTCCCCTGGCACAACTTGAGGCCTTTTCCTCTTGTCCTATCATTTGTTACTTGGGAGAAGAGACCAACCCCCACCTCTCTACAACCTCCTTTCAGGTAGCTGTAGAGCGCAATAAGGTCTCCCCTCAGCCTCCTTTTCTCCAGGCTGAACAACCCCAGTTCCCTGCTGGTCCTCATAAAACTTATGCTCTAGACCCTTCAGCAGCTTCGTTGCCCTTCTCTGGACACGTTCCAGCACCTCAATGTCTTTCTTGTAGTGAGGGGCACAAAACTGAACACAGTACTCGAGGTGCGGCCTCACCAGTGCAGAGTCCAGGGGGACTATTACTTCCTAGTCCTGCTGGCCACACTATTTCTGATACAAGCCAGGATGCTGTTGGCCTTTTTGGCACATGGCACACGGCCGGCTCATATTCAGCTGGCTGTCGACCAGCACCTCCAGGTCCCTTTCCACTAGGCACCTTTCCAGCCATTCTTCCCCAAGCCTGTAGCATTGCATGGGGTTGTTCTGACCCAAGTGCAGGACCCGACACTTAACCTTGTTGAACCTCATACAATTGGTCTTGGCCCACTGATTGAGGGTGCACTCCATCCCCTCATCCAGATCATTGATAAAGATACTAAACAGAACTGGCCCCAGTACTGAGCCCTGGGGAACACCACTTGTGACCAGCCGCCAACTGGATTTAACTCCATTCACCACAACTCTTTGGGCCTGGCCATCCAGACAGTTTTTTACCCAGTGCAGAGGACACCCATCCAAGCCATGAACAGCCAGTTTCTCCAGGAGGATGCTGTGGGAGACGGTGTCAAAGGCTTTACTAAAGTCCAGGTAGCCAACATCCAGAGTCTTTCCCTCATCCACTAAGCCGGTCACCTTGTCATAGAAGGAGATCAGGTTAGTCAAGCAGGACCTGCCTTTCATAAAACCACGCTGACTGGGCCTGATCAGCTGGTTGTCCTGCATGTGCCATGTAACAGCACTCAAGATGATCTGCTCCATAACCTTCCCCGGCACCAAGGACAGGCCTGTAGTTCCCCAGATCTTCCTTCCGGCCCTTCTTGTGGATGGGCATCACCTTTGCTAACCTCCAGTCAACTGGGAGCTCCTCGGTTACTCAGGACTGCTGATAAATGATTGGAAGTGGCTTGGTGAGCACTTCCACCAGCTCCCTCAGTACCCTTGGGTGGATCCCATCCAGCCCCATAGACTTGGGTCTGTCTAAGTGGTGTAGCAGGTCACTGACCATTTCCCCTTGGATTATGGGAGCTTCATTCTGCTCCCCATCCCTGTCTTCCAGCTCAGGAGGCTGGGTACCCAGAGAACAGCTGGTCTTACTGTTAAAGACTGAAGCAAAGAAGGCATTACATACCTCAGCCTTTTTCTCATCTTTTGTCACTGTTTCCCCCCTGCAACCAATAAAGGCTGGAGATTCCCCTTAGCCCTCCTTTTGTTGCTAATGTATTTATAGCAACATTTTTATTGTCTTTCACAGCAGTTGCCAGACTAAGTTCTAGTTGGGCTTTGGCCCTTCTAATTTTCTCCCTGCATAACATCATGACATCCTTGTAGTCCTCCTGAGTAGTCTGCTGCTTCTTCCAAAGGTCATAGACTCTCTTTTGTTCCTGAGTTCCAGCCGAAGCTCTCTGTTCAGCCAGGCCGGTCTTCCCTGCCGGCTCATCTTTCAGCACATCGGGACAGCCTGCTCCCGTGCCTTTAAGATTTCCCTCTTGAAGAATGCCCAGCCTTCCTGGACTCCTTTGCCCTTCAGGACTGCTTCCCAAGGGACTCTGCCAACCAGGCTCCTAAACAGGCCACAGTCTGCCCTCTGGAAGTCCAAGGTAGCAGTTCTCCTGACCGCCCTCCTTATTTCTCCAAGAATCGAAAACTATCATTTAGCGATCGCTATGCCCAAGACAGCATCCCACTATCACATCACCCACAAGTCCTCTGTTTGTAGAAAACAGATCCAGCGGGGTACCTTCCCTAGTTGGCTCACTCGCCAGCTATGTCAGGAAGTTATCTTCCACACACTCCAGGAACCTCCTAGACTGTTTCCTCTCTGCTGTATTGTATTTCCAGCAGACGTCTGGTAAGTTGAAGTCCTGCATGAGAATAAGCATTAGTGATTGTGAGACTTCTCCCAGCTGCTTATGGAGTATTTCATCTGCCTCTTCATCCTGGTTGGGTGGTCTATAACAGACTCCCACCATAATATCTGCCTTGGTGGCCTTCCCCCTGATTCTTACCCGTAAACACTTGACCCTATCATCACCATCATTAAGCTCTAGACAACCAAAACACTCACTAACATATAGGGCTACTACACCACCTCTCCTTGCCTACCCCTTCTGAAGAGTTTATAGCCATCCATTGCAACATTCCAGTTGTGCGAGTCATCCCACCATGTTTCCATGATGGCAACTACATCAGAGTTTTCCTGCTACACAATGCCTTCGAGTTCCTCTTGTTTGTTGCCCATGCTGCACGCATTGGTGTAGACACACTTCAGTTGGGCTGTTGATCCCACCACCTTTTTTGGGGGCACAAGCCCTAATTCCTGTGTGACCATCCTCAGGTGCTTCCATGGTTTCTAACACATCAATAACCCTTCTGTCTTTGCTGCTTCATGGATCTCCATCCCCTACCTCCACTGAGATGGCAGACTGCAGGACCTTGTTAGCACTCCATCCCTCAAACATTGGTGTGCTGCCTCCAGGCTTATCTCTAGCGAGCCTGGTTTTATCCCTTCAAATCTAGTTTAAAGCTCGTTCAATGAGGCCTGCTAACTCCTGTGCAGAGATCCTTTTCCCCCTTTGAGACAGGTGTACCCCGTCTGTTGCCAGCAGGCTTGGTGTCATGTAGACTGACCCATGATCAAAAATCCCCAAATCCTGCTGGTGGCACCAGGCTTGGAGCCAGGTGTTGATCTGCTGGGTCTTCCTGTTTCTTCCCTCATCATTCCCTGCAACTGGAAGGATAGAGGAGAACACTACTTGTTCTCCTGATCCCTTCACCAGTCGTCCCAAGGCCCTAAAGTCTCTCTTGATTGTCCTCGGACTTCTTGTTGCAACTTCATCACTGCCTACCTGAAAAATCAACAAGGGATAGTAATCTGAGGGCCATACCAGGGTAGGAAGATTTCTCTTCACGTCTTTAACCTGGGCCTCAGAGAGGCAGCAGACTTCCCTAAGAAGTGGGTCAGGTCAGCATATTGGGCCTTCTGTTCCCTTCAGAAAGGAGTCTCCTATGGCAATGACCTGTCTTTATGGAAGCGATTTTGATGCAGGGCATTGGCTGACTTAACCTTGGTGACCCCTCCAAGGTAGATGAACCATTGTCCTTGTAATTGTTCAGTTCCACTTGCAGAGTCTCATGCCTATTGTGCAAGGGCACCTGGGGAGGTGGGGTAGTCGCAGAGGAGAGGCGCCTGCTGCGCTGGGCGGGAACTTGTCGCCATTGCCCCCTGTCCCTTAAGTCACTGTGTTCAGCCAGCCGGAGAGAGGGCAGGGAATCCTCCGTATCGTGTGTCCTGGCTGCCTGTCAGGCCTGTCCCAGGGAAGGTAGGTGCGATTCCAGTAGTCTCTCTCTCTCTCGCACTCCCTGATAACCCTCAACCTACCCACCTCCTCCCGGAGCTCTGTCACCAGGCGGAGGAGTTCCTTTCCCTGGGCGCACCTCCCACAGGCGTGCTCGCTGCCGCAGTCCCATACTGGCATAAGAGCAGGGCTCACCTTGCAGCCTGGCACCTGGGCGGCAGCGTGTTCCCACCAGGGCTCTGTCTGGGAAGCTGCATCAGTCGTGGTGGGTGCAGAGCTTAGAGAGGCCATGTCTTTCTGCCGGGTGGACACCATTGCTCCCTGGTGGAGCTGGCAGAGCTTCAGTGCCTTTTCTGCACACCCTTCCACACAAACTGCCACGTGAACTGCTGCGCCATGCCCGTGCTGATGCACCACGCCCTGTTTGCCCATCCTGGTCGCTGGCGCTCCCTAAGGGCTTCTTTTATATGTGTGTGGGGGCTTGGCTCCCATTGCTCCTGGTCCTGCCCAGGTCTCATCACCCGCTGCTACATGAGCTGCCGGCTCCTGGTGGGTCTCTCGCCTCCTTCTGGGGTTCCCCTGGTTTGGGAACCCCCCCTGTGCACCGTGCTGGAGCATCCTGCTATGGATCATGCTGGCACCGGAGCTGCTCACGTTGACTGTTTCTACTATGACATTGTTTCTACCATCACATTGTTTCTACCATCTCTTTGTTATTACTATATATGTATCCAGCATTAAGTGGTCTCTTTTCCTTCCAATTGCAACCAAAAATGGTTTAATATAACCACCGTACAGTAATACATCAAAGGTCTGTTTGTAATCATGCTTAACTGATGCCATCACACTTTGTGATCTAAAGTTTAAGGGAAAAATATGTAATGCAGAGACTGTGGTTATGCTGTAATCGCACTATTTAAGAGCGGTGCCCACATCAGTAGCAACATAAGGAGGGAATAATTCTTCAAAACTATTCCTTTTCTGCAATTCCTTGGTTCCTGAGTATTATTAATCTACAGTTGGCCTTTACCACTGCTTGGTTATCAACTTCACCCTATTGTCTGCTGACCTTTCTATCACATTTACCTTACTTAGGAAAATAGGGAACCAAGACTCTCAATTCTTTCTCTAATTAGCTCAAGCAAAGGAGTAGAAAGTGTAAAGTGTCATTAACTTCCATGGATCTGGACCCAAGCTTAAGTAGGTAGAATCTACTGACTGTTCTGAAGCAGCATAATTCAAAATACAGTTCCTCTACAGACTAGATAGTATTAAGCCTATCTCTTACAATTACCAAGACAGAGTAAAGAGACACCAATCCTTCTTTAAGATTACCTTACAGGAAAACTTAATCTTTGCACGCTTCGGCTGTGTCTACAGACTGGATCTCAAATGTTTCGCCACAAAGAGTGCTTCCACACGCCTGCAGTATATTCCCCATGGATGAACTGCAACCTTGAAGCTGCAATAAAGACGAAACAAGGCACATCTGTCCCACAGTCATGATCATAATATGAAAGGCTACTCTATCACACCATTAATAACTACGAATTTACTTCTAGGTGGCTTGTCAGATTTTCAGTGATTTTCATGTAGATGTTTCCATTTAACTTATCAGATGACACTTTTCTGAGTTTGTTAAGATTTTTCATTTCTAAAATTAAAACTGATTTGGAGGATGAAATTGTGAGCAGTATATTCAGAAAAGTGGTAGACATCTTTATCATAGCAGCTAACATTTCTAAGCATACACAAAATGTTGTTCTGATCAAAATACTTGAACGAGAAAATATCTGCCTGATATATCTACGTATATCTATACTGATTCATCAGACAGATATTTTCCTCCTGAAGTGAGGACCAAACCAAAGTCACCTGGAAGTAGTTTAAATAAGCATTACCTACAAAGACAGTAAAAGACCAAGTGCAATAATACTTCATTCACTGATGTAGGTTAAAAACTGGCCACACATTTTCTTCAAAAGAACTTTATTCAGGACTTGAAATAATATTTTGAAAATGTTTCTTCTTGTCAAAACACAACTTTAGTCAATCTTCTTCCTTCCTAGTGGATTCTGACTAGTGGAAGGAAGAATCCTTAATATTCAGAAACTTTTTCAATACCCGTGCATTGAAGACCTTGAGACTAAAGTTCCAGTATGCTTAACGTCCCAGCCAGACATTTTTGGAATTTGTTTGTTTGTTTTATGGAACACTACCTGAATTACAGGACATGAGTAAAGTTTTTTTTCTGCTTATGTCATTCAGTTATCCCTTTTGTAACAACGCTGGAACTGAGGTGGCTTCGTACATAATATATCACGCTTTGAAAAGCCTATGCAAGTCAACTTTAAATTTTTTCTTCTTGTTTGATATATAGATTCTCAAACTTTAAAATATTGTAACTGTTATTCCTAACAGAATTAACTGTTATTCTGAATAGAAACACATGTTCCAATGCAACATGATGTTTGAGAACTTTTTTTCCTCCTCCTGCTTAATTAAGTCCCGTAACTCCTAATTAACACTTCCTAAAGCTTTAGTTTGTCTAAGGTAGTAAGCCCTAGAATTTCAAGGGTAATAGGTGCTATGCTAATTGAATGGATAGTTACAAATGAGTTGCTAAGGGATTAGCCCAAGAAAAGCTAAATACATTTAGGAAGGTTTTGTGGTGGTTTTCTATACAGAAAGATCCAAAGAATCTTAACAGACTAGAAACTGAAAATCAAGCAAAAATGAACTCCTTTACACCTGGCTCTTACTAATGTGTGTCTCTTCATCCTTCCCTCTCACTGACTTTGCTGGAGAAACAAACACATATGCCATAATTAACTAGGTTTACAAACATGAGGTTTAACTTCTGCAACCTTTAGCGAATCTTGTTGCCTGATTTACTCTGGCTAAGGCTAAAGAAAAGTCAGGTATGAGGGGCTAGAACTTTCTTTCCTCTGCTGAATACAGATTTCTGCTAACCAGCCAGCCTGTTCTTTGTTACAAGTCTTAAGATAATTTCTCTTTTCTCCCTGCTACCAGGAACTGTGTATATATATAGATATATAGATATATATGCATACACTGAAAGAGACTGTTTCTTCAGAGAGACCCTGAAGAGCAAGCTGCCATGTTGGATTGGGCAGCTCACTGGTAATGTCCCAGCATACCTTTCAAGTGTCCTACAGAAATGCACTGAAGCATATGTGGCACAGCAAGAATTGTCTAGTGCACAGATCCAAGGGTCTCCATATCCCTGGAAACACCTTATCATACTGAAGATCATTCAGGTTATTTAATTACTGGTAAATTTCCTAAAATGAATCCCTGGGTCATCATATTATCATATATAAAATTTCATCTTTTTTTTAATTCTTTGTCCTTAAGGTCTCCTGAGTAATGTTGGATATCTGAATTAGCGCCCTGGATTCAGGCTTCTTTATGTACCATTTTATGAAAGAGATTATATGAATGGCTTCACTACAAATCTAATAGCACCTAAATTCCTCATCCCTTTGCACTATCACTTTTGGTTTTCTCCTCTGTCAAACTTCTTCATGAGATTTCCTGATACTTCAATTCACTGATTTTGCATTTGAATATAAGCATGTTGCATTAGTACACTATTGAAAACTACTTTAGTGTACTTGGAAGTGAACACATTACTTTTGGTGACCTACGTAACAGCTTGTACTGCTGCTATCCCATTCCCCCTCCTTCCTGGTTCTGTTGATAGCAAAGTCAGTCAAGGACTGAGGCTAGTTTGGCCTGACTGGTGTTTTGTGAGACAACTTATTTTCTCTGATGAGTTCCTAGCTTCGGTTTCTTCTTCCAGCAATTTAGTTTCTGGTCACTGACCCCAGTTTATTTATTTATTTTTAGAAAGAAGGCCACAATAAGGTCTCCCCAAAGCCTTCTCTTCTGCAGGCTAAACAACCTCAACTCACTCTTCCTTCATAGGAGTGGTGCTCCAGCACTCTGACCTTTTTTGCGGCCCTCCTCTGGACTTGCTCTAATAGATTAACATCTTCTTTTTGCACTAGAGGTCCTAGAGCTGGATGCAGTACTCCAGATGGGGTCTCATGAGAGTGGAGTAGAGGGGGAGAATCACCTCCCTCAACCTGCTGGCCACGCTTCTTTGTATGCAGCCTGGGATATGACTGGCTTTCTGGGCTGCAAGTGCACATTGCTGGCTCATGTCCAATTTTTCATCTACCATTATCCCCAAGTCCTTCTCTGCAGGGCTGCTCTCAATCCATTCATCCCCTAGTCTGTACTGATACTTGTGATTGTCCCAGTCCAGGTGCAAGACCTTGCACTTGGCTTTGGTGAACTTCATGAGGTTCACCTGGGCCCACTTCTCAAGCCTGTCAAGGTCCTTCTGGATGACATCTTTTCCCTCAAGTGTATCAAATGCACCACGCAGCTCAGTTTCATCCACAAACTGAGGCATGTGGAGATAATAGTACAGTAGGATTAATATTGAAGAAAGATCTCCTCTTGAAGATACCGTATGACCTAAGATGAATACTGTTGGGAAGAAATGAACTGTTTTCTCACGATGTCCTTATCATTCACTGTCTGTCCCGTAAGCCCCTGGGAACCCCAAAGACCCACAAATTTTCACACATACCTCCTGTTTCTTTTATACTTAAATAATACATTATTTGTTTTTTAGTCTCTGGATATGTGATTTTTTTTTGCCTTCTTGGCTCTCGCATTCTATTTTAAATGTTTGTCTGACACAATTTATGATTCTTTCTACTGGGTTTGCAAAGATAGGATTTCCAGCTTGGCTCAAGTAATCTTGCAGATTTTGCCATTTACAAATACTGACTATTATCTTGCATTTTCTGCTGAAGTAAGTTATGCTCTCCGTAATTCTGTTATAACACAGTCAACATATGTCTATCCTGAATCAAAATTTAATTTTCCCCATGTTTGATATTAGGGTCATTTTGACTAGTTATGCTATTAAAAGAAACAACAAAAACCCAATGAAAAATCCTTTCTGTAATTTGATGTCACTATATTTGTTTTTGGTTTGAGTCTTATTCCTGCAATTTTGAAATTATATTATGGTCACTCTGCTTAGTGGCCCCAATGTTTTCAGACAATTCCTGTATATTATCACTTCCGATTTACTCCTCCTGTGGGCTTTTAGAATTCATAATCCTAGAAAGAAATGGTTTAAAGGATCACACAGCTTTAAAACTGGCTTGTTGAGGCACTGTACTGGTTTAAGTGAATCAGACTATTATTACTATACAATTATCAGAAATAGTGATTCATAGTAATAGCAAATTAGTAACATCTTTGAGCTTCTTTATTGCTAAGCATTCAATATTATTTTCCTAACAATAAAGTCGGTAATGCAACACAACTTCATTACATTTATTTTTGTGAACTGACCTTTAAATATACAGATTTTCACCATCTGAACCCCCTTCACTGACACCTTTCCTTGCCTTATATTTTATGCAGTATTTTGGGAAGACTCTCCTTCCTTTTTCTGATTTCTCTCAACTACACAGCATAATTTGTTCTTTTGCTGCTATGATGTTCCAGTGATCATTGTAATTCATAATTGTTATTATGTATGTTACCTTCCATTACCTGGTTCTTTGTTTCCCACTATACCACATTTCAGCTCACCTTTTTATTTTATTGTTTATTTATTGCCTATACTGAAAGCAATAAGTAAAGCCTCCACCCCCTATCTTTGAAGTGTTCTGCCTGGTTCTGGGTTGGAACCCACACTTTACACTTTTGCAATTGGGAATACCTCCTTACTTTTATTAACAAAGCTCTGGCCTCTTCAGCCTTGATCATAAATATTACACCTGCATCAGTCTCTAATAGGGTCTGCCTCTGGCAAAAGGGAATACTTTAGAATGTCTTCCTATTACTTTGCGTACTTTTTAATTCATTTGTATGGTTTTCTTAACAAAGGTAAGCTTCTATTAGTTGATGATGATATGCTTATAGGGAGATAGATTTATAATCTGCAAAAAATAACAGTGTCATTGCTATTCTATAGTAAGCATAAGGAGTGCTAAAATGGATTAAGAAGTTTCTTCCAATTAAAAGGAAATTTAGCATCAGTTGCTTTATGGCTAGGCTTTAAAGTGTTCGGGGATCCAAGTATTATGGACGGAGAACAAAATGCATTTTAAAGTGTTATTCGATATAAGATCCCTTTATTATTGAGTTTTAACACTTGAAATGCAGTTTTTGGCTGATAGAAAGAGACACTGTAAAAGCCAAGTTGCTTCAAATGGATTTCAGATAGGCAGAGGCCAAAATCCTCCCTGAGCTGTTACACATATTAAAAAGTTTTTCAAGCAGCTGCTTTGTCTATAGCTTTCAGACACTTTATCTCGTTGTTTTTTTTAATGTCCAGTAATTTCTGAGCATATTTATCATTCAGTGTGAGAAAATAAGCAAGCACAGACTGTGATGTAGGAAGAAGGACATAGAGTAATCTAAGAATTTCCACCTATCATCTCAGCTTCACAGTGAACTGAATGGACACTGCATAAGCAAGCAACATTGTTTGAAAGTCTTATTAATATTTTAGAAGTCTTAAGAATTAATGAATTCTCTTATGGTGAGTGTTATCTTTCTTTCTTTTGCAGTATTGATACATATAGCCACTATGCTGAGGGTTTTGCTGGGAGTATTTATACGTCGAGGAGGGACTTTTCAAAAGGTACATGCAAAAAAACCCTCAGAAAGCCTCTCCCATTTTCTTGTTCCTTTCGCATGTTCTTTTTTTGAGAGGACTGAAAAATACCTAAATATTCTCTTAGTTAAATTGATTAAGCTTTTTTTTAAAACCAATTTTATTTATTTTATCACAACTTCACATCGGCAAATCTTATTAAATAACAAGGTTTTGATAGTTCAAATTATTATTGTTAAAAATACTTTTTATGTCGGGTACTGTGAGTAACACTTACTATTTAGGCATATACATTTTTATTGACAGATGCTGGGACAGTTCTACATGGTTTAAAAATACAGTGGAGGTTTTTTGCTTTACCACCTTTAAAAGAAACTTGAAATCAATTTTATTCTATGTGGAAAATGTATATCCCTTGACATTTAACTTAAGACATAGCCAGCAAGTTCACATTCATGTGACAGCACAGTTCAAATTGATGAAAACAATGTATTCCTTGTGTCATTGTAAATTTGATAAAAATCTGAGCATAATAAACAAAAAAAATGGGGAGGTGTGTTTCTGAAAGCACTAACAAAGGTTTGCTGTTCTGTTTTTCAAGAAAGAATTCTTTTTCCTTCAGTCAATTAATGGAACTCTAATATTTTTACTGGGTAAGTTGTTATTAGTGTTTAAGGTAGTGTCTGTAAAAAAACCAAAACCAAATAAAAAACATTTCAGAAGCAAATGAACCATGGCTATTTCAGTCTGATATATTTATAACACCTGTGTTATGCTAATATGCTTTGTAAATTGGACTAGATCAGTAAACATATGCAAAAAAGAAAATGGACGCTCATTTGAAGTACTTAAGACATAGAAATAACCTAATTTTGAGGTATATTATGCAAGTATGACTTAATTTAGGCAACAGCAGCAATGGACATTCTATGCCTTTGATGATCAGGCCACATGAAACCACAAAACAAGACAGAACAACAAGTTATACATGAAAAATAAAAAGGAACAACAGGAATAATTCAGCATGAAAGTAGAGATTTTAACGGAAGAGAAGATCATCCCATTTTTTACAATGAGCACTATTTAAAAATTCCACCTGTAGGCCAAATCAGCCTCCTACAATCCTGTTAGATTTGACACTCGAACATTACTTTAGGATTTTGCTTAGAACAAAAGAATAAAAGCCATTTTAATCAACTCTTCTTCTTTTTAATCAGTGCAACATGCGTTTCATGAACAATTTATGGCACTCGACAAAAACACGGGACTTCTTTCAGATTTGCGAAAAACAAAAGAAAAAGGTATCCTAAAAGAGAACACCATCACTATGGATAGAAAACAGGCAGAATATGGTAGGATATGAGCAGGCATAATTGCATGCTTTGATATTTATGATGAAAGACCTGAGCTGAAAGAAAAATGACAAAAATGCTATCTTAGCCTTTTATGAAACAAAGAAAACCTGAAGGTCGTGCAATAGTAATTTTCATCATTCCTTCCAAAGCCTTGGCAAGCTTTGAAAATTCATATGTAATAGCAGCTAGCTTTTCTAAGTGAAAGTGCTTTGAAATCATCTTGGGATATACGGTATATAAAAGAAACCTTCATTTTTCAACTGCAACAAAAGCAAAATTATATTTCAGAACATTAAGCTGACTATTTTAAATTATGTTGTCTTAGCTCTAGAAAAATCTTTCATTACATTGTACAATTAATTTTCTTAAACTCAGAATGTTCTGCTGTATATATTAATTTTAAAAGAAATTACTTCTGTAAATTAGGAAAAAAGCTCTTAAAAATTACAATTTATTCACTAAAATACAGCAAAACATGTCTGGCAAAATCCACCGGCAAGCACAGGAAATGCAAGCTAAGAATATAGAATAAAAAAGGATGTTTACTGTGAGATTTCTACAGCTGCATAGCATGCTGAATTTCATTTCAATCCAAATTCCTCTATGTACAAAGTAAATGGTTAAATTTAAAGATACCTACAATCTCAGCTTTAAGGACACCTAAATTGTCTTTAAAGTAGAAGCATATTCTACCTAATAATATTAATTTCTCTCATCTGAATGGGTGGGATTTATTTTACCAATAGATGGTTCTCTCTGAGTTTCTGCATTTGTTTGGACTATTGAGTCTCTTTTCTGTTCGTCCCTGAAATAGAGGTTGAACACTTTTTTAAGCTGAAATTTGACCTCAATGCCTGCTTCCTCCAATTGAGACTGAATTCCCAGCAGCAGGAGAAAATATGAAAAAATAACCATCTCAGGGAGAAAAAAAACGCAATGGTTAGAAACTACTCCAAACTTCAGAAAAAAAGTAGTATATCAGTGGAAAAGTAAAAGGAAAGCTATCCAAACTTCTGATTTTCCTTCAGTATTACCCATTCTGCATCAATTTCCTTTTTTATTGTATTTTTTTTTTTCTTCTTAGTGGTGTTTTGGGAAGTTTACTTTTTAAGAACAGGGAAATGCACAAAAATTGCATTTAATAACTCAAACAAATTAAGCATCCTGCTGCATTTCCTGGCAAAGTCAGAAGAAAATGTGCTAGTTCAAATAAAATAGTTTTTTAAAGGTGACAAAAGCAAAGTAGAAGCCTTTATCACGTCTGTTGGGTTTTTTTTTTTTTTTTTTGGAAAGACTATGTGTTCCTCTCTAGAGTACCATTATTTGCACATGTGGGCAAAACAGTCCTGCCTTGTGTAGCATCCAAAAGCTTCTTTACTCCTCCAGTATTTCCTGGTCATATGGATGAACTGTGTTTAGTTTTAAAACATTCACTTTTATACTTTTTTCCTTTGATGTAATTTAGCCTTTCAAAACTGAGAGGCCACGTATTAGAAGTTATCTGTTCTACTTAATTAATATTAGGCACAAACCCGCACTGTGCTGTGCTGGGTACAATTGCACAATTGGATGTGCAGGATGAGCAGTAACGTGCAGCTTGGATCCTTGGGCTAAACCACCAAGAAAGAAGGTTTGCAAGTGAAGAATAGAGGGAATGCTGCAAAACTGCCATTTAAAAATAGGGCCTATGATGGCATTCTGTGGGTTTTAAGGTTCAGAGAGGTGAAACAATTAGTTATGTTCAACACCTAAAGGCAATGAGACTTCGACCCAAATTCTTGGAAGTTCTACATTTAGATTACTAGAAGCGGAGTCAGAAACCAAGAACTATCTTTTGATTGCTTTTAGAACTGATATTTTAGGCATGTAAAACCAAAAAATGAGGAGCCTAACAGCCTTTCAAGGAGAAAAACAATACATGAAGATAGCCAATGCTCTTTGATGACAATAAATATAGAGTCTGACAGATTTAGAAAGTTAAAACAAGTCTCGACACCCTGAGATAGCAAAAGGTACTTAAATATCTGCTCATTTAGTGGCAGAGGTGGTTGAGACTTGCTCTTTTAAGTCTGCAGGTGCCGTGTTTTGATTCTCAGCATCTACAGGAGAATTTCAGGTTTTGACCAGCTTTTGGAAGACAAAGGTTTCTTGGCAGCTATGGAGGTGTGACTTCTTCCATTATCTTGTTTACCTTTTCTTGTGACTCTGCTCAGGGGAGGAAGCAGCAGCTGCCCTTAAGAATCAGCCTGCCTCCTTTGTCTCTGCATTCTCAGAATTTTCTATCAATTTAAACTTTTCAGAGGAAGTCACATCATTATGATTATGCAGCCTTTAACCCTTCAGAAAGCATTATTTGTTAAAAAACCAGCATTGACAGGTGGTTAAAAAGCTTATCTTCTAAATGCGTGATTAGGAATTGAGAGAACTCGCTATTCTTATCATCATTAATGAATACTGCTATTAGTGCTATTGTTACCATCTATATTGGTAGTTGTGTTGATTCCTATATTGGTGGTACCTAGGGTTTACAAGAGAATACTCCGTTGTATTAGAAACTGTATAAACATACCTGTATTCTGAAGATCTTATCAGTGAAATACAAGACTAGTAACAAGAAGTGCCTACAATAAATGGACTGAAGGAGTACAAGGGTGTGAACAGATGTCATTTAAATGTCTTTCCAATATAAAGCTCCTGAACTGTCCTCTGGAGGCAGCTATTTATCTTCATTGGTTACATTACATCATGGAATTTTACATTATGTCACTTCTAACCATGGGCATCATAGTTGAATAAAATCTTATCGAGGGGTATGTAAAGATGTAATGTTTCTACCAGTATGGCACTTTACTGCTTGAATATATTCTCTGAACGTATTCAATACTTGTAAGAGTATACAGTCTTCTGTGTTCCTGTGTCTATTAATATGGATTCCATGGCACAAAAGATGTTTCTGATAAATAAAGATATTTCTTTCAGCTTTTACTGGGTGAAACTGGCCCCGTCCTTGCTCTACTGTTCTTTGTGCTCTGCCAGGGAAAAGCCGCTAGGTACTTCTTGGGTTACTTAGTGGCCATAACCATCTCCTGTGCAAGCTCACTGCACTTCCCAACTGTGATGTCCCTCTCCTACTGCTGTGCACAAGCTGGGGGGCCACTGTGGAGAGTCTGGTCTGGCAACCACCCTCTAACCTTCCTTTTGAGTTTACTGCAGTCCATGATCAACAATAAGCAGCAGATTAAATGAGCCATGGTTAGGTATTCTACGTTCTTCAGCTTCCCTCCATTGAAACTTTGCTGAAGCATCTCTTCCCTCCTTCAAATATTTTTAAGTTCAGGAGATTAGAACATCTAGATTATTGTTTCTTTTCACAAAAAAATCTCATAATTTTTTCCTCCAAAATGACCAAAACTGAATTGGACTGAAGATTCGTTCACTGCATCATTGACTCAGTGACACTGATCTTTCTTTTAGAATCATAGAATCGTTTGGGTTGGAAGAGACCTTTAAGATCATCGAGTCCAACCGTTAACCTATCACTGCCAAGTCCACCACTAAACCATGTCCCTAAGTGCCACATCTACATGTCTTTTAAATACCTTCAGGGATGGTGACTCAACCACTTCCCTGGGCAGCTTGTTCCAGTGCCTGATAACCCTTTCAGTGAAGAAATGTTTCCTAATATCCAATTTAAACCTCTAAATACTCAAATGGGATCTTCTGGAATCTTCCAAAATCACCAGGCACCACACTTTTGGAAGATAAACTTATGGGGTCATCCTGTCTACATTTTCAGCTGCCTAAATAGTTTAAATGATCTAGCAATAGTTCCCTGAAGAAAATACCCCTTGTCCCTTAACACAGAAAGTCTGTCCAGGCAGCTAATCAGGATCAACCCCAAGCTCAGCTGATTTTCAGTCACCCCCTTTTGATTTTTCCTAAGAATCATAGACGTAGGAAAACATTCTGCTATAAGATGTCATAGATTTTTTTTTGTTAAATAAAAGAAATAATTTGTCTTTTTCACTAAGTGTACACTGTCCTCTGCACTTGTCTAATGAGTCAATTAAAGTTTTTGTTTATTTTGCCAGGGTGAAATACTTTCTGTAGCAGTTAGTGAAAATTCTTGTAAATTTTTAGAAAGAGGTTACACCAATATATCAACACCTTTAACTGATACAACTGTGTCCATGCTATGTGATTGTATTATTTCAGCCATCTTTGTCTGCAAACAGCTGCAGAAGGAATGGTGAAAATGAAATGTAAAAGAGCTCTTGGAATAGAACAGAGTTGCTTGGTCAAGGTTTTGGTGAAAATTGTATAGAGATGTGGTGAGTTTAAATTTGTAAATCTAGCCTAAAACGCTGAGAGTTTCTTCAAAACAACTAATGGAGTCCAGAAATTATACCGGGATAAACTGGAGCTAGAAGTCCAGTTGTAGTCCTGAGCTAAACAGGACACAATACCTCATTGCTGGTAGAAGAATTGTGTATACGGATGGGATAGGCAGTAGGAGCCTACTGCAGGAACTTAGAATTCTTAAGACTTTTACCTGTATGTCAAATTTGCTTGAAATTGGTCAAAGATTCCAAAAGTTATCAGCGTAATTGACAGATACACAGGCAATTTGATCATAATAATCTTATGTTAGATTAAAAAATGGGGATCAAGCTTCACAAAGCTTAATGGGACCAATACACAGTGGTATAAAATAATAGTGATTTTGTTTAAAATCATATTTCTCAGATTTTGGTTTTCATTAAGAAAAAAAATAGCCTCAAAATGTGAGCTGAATGTGAGTGATAAAAGAATCTGGGGAGACCTTGGGACAACAGCTCTGCGCAGTGTAATCTGTCCTATTTTGCTCTTTGGAAAGGAGACCTAATGGCTACAGGATAAATCATTACCACAGGTAAAGAGGACTGGAGAGAAAAAGAAAGAGATGCAGGAGAGACTTGAGTTAACCTCAACACTGGCAAATCTTGGACACACAAGAGGAGTGAGATAACCTGCCATTTTTCAAAGACTTGCATCTAACAAATCACTCTAAAAAAATAAATTATGTGTAGGAATTGTACTTCCTAAACTTTTGTTGTTTCTGTTGGGGTTGAACTAGAAGTTAATAGACATTTCAGCTGCTCTGGGTTTCTGGAGAACCCAATATGGGTGACGGAAGGTCTGCAGAACAGGGGTCTTAATGGCTTAGAAAATGCTGGCAGTAAAATTATCACTTAGGATTTTTCCGAAATAAGTTTAGGATGAGTCACCTGAGGTTACCTTAGCCACCCTCTATATTCAATGAAAAGAAATAAGCATCTCCAAAGGGCAGTTCAGTTCACCTAAGGCTCAAGCACTCTGAAGGTGCTTATCTCCCTCCATTGATTACTTCTGTGCCTAGAGTGACTAGGGTACTAATTTAGTAACCACAGTTAGGTGAATACAATTAGGTCTTAATCTCCCATTTAAAAGATTTTTTTTTTTCCCCTGAATGCATTGATACAACTGCTACTATTCTTGGGGAAATAAAAACTTAAGTAACTTACTTTTTTGAGTGTGTCTGTGTTACTCTTATATAGGCATGCAAAGAAAAGGACATACCTATTTTGTTATTTATCTGAGAAAAACTGAGTCTTGAATTAAATATTTCAAAAAGGGGTGATTAAGTTAAATATTTGACTTGGTTTAGAGCTTCTTTCAAACACTACATAACTATTACATGATTATGATCCCACAGGGTCTAAAGAGAGACCAAATAACTCCTCATAATTTTTCAAATCAGAGACTATTCACAAGGTGGGGGTGGGAAGAGGAAGCCTGTGGAGAGAGCTATGAAAGAGAAATCTAACACAAGTTTTAATATGAAGAACTTTTCTATTTTGTTACAAAAGAGAGAACAAATAATTTGAAAAGGTTGACAGGTACAGTTTAATTGTTATAACGACTCATATTCCTGTATTAATCAACGTCTTTGTCAAAAAGCCCAACAACAACAGAATGAAGCAAAATTAAAATAAAACCAACCAGACATCCTTTTCAGTATTAAAAAAAAAAAAAATAAAAAAAGAAGAAAAGGTAGCACTGCTGAGAATTCTTGGTTGTTTACAAACTCAACATTCAAATGTTTTCATCAAAAGCTTATTTCAGGCAGCAAATGAAGTAATCTTTTTGGAAAGTAATAGGATTTTATTCTCATGAGATTCCCCCACAGAGAGGTGGCCACTTCCTTAAATCAGTCAGTCAGGTATGATGATACCTCAAATCCCAACTGCTTGAAGCAAATAAATAATAAATGAAGATGGTATTTGAGTCTGAAAAATCATCCGAGAGGTCGAGATCCTTCCTTTTGGTGAACTCTGTAAGATGTGTAGTGTGGAAGCAGAAGCTAAAGGTTAGGAGCTTGACCATGCATTGCACTTCGGCTTGTAAGCTCAAAAGTGGCTACTAACCATGAACCAAACACATCATTGAAGGCTGGGTTTTTTGTGTTTCTTTTTTTCCCCTTCATTCCTTATAGTCTGAGGTTTGCTTTCACTCCAGGGGAGTAGAGAGTCAGAAAATGCAGGAAAGAAAAGTTAGCATTCTTTCTGAGCACAAACCCGCTGCTAAGCTGGTATTTTGTATTGATTTTTCCTGAAGCCTGTAATCTTGAAAGCTTGTAACAGAGGATGAGGTAAATATCATTTTATTTGCTCAAATAGGTTTAGATTAGATTGAGATGAAAAACTAGGGACAGGCCAAATTAGGACTGAAAGCAGCAATTACAGATTATTGTTTCCAGCAGTAACTAGAATAGGTTATTTCACTGATAAAAAGGCTTGCTGAAAGAAAGAATAGGTGATTTTCCTTAGAGCCTTAAAATAATATCAAGAAAAGAATAGACAAGGAAAATATAAACAGAAATTCATAACAAATTTGTTATGTTGCATGTTAAAAAAGTCAGGCTACCTGTAGAGTAAATTAGCATGTGAATTATTGAACTCGCTTAAAATGCACAGCTTAACAATATATCCTCAGAATACATACTTCTGAATATATACAATATGGGTGCTTAGCAAACTAGTAATATACTTTTCATTGTGTACATTTTTTCTCATCTTGTTGAAAAACAAAGCATACCATTCAGCCTGAAGGATAATAATAAAAATCAGCTCTTAAAAGTAATTCCTTCGATAAAATAGTTTCTGAGGGAAAAAAAAAATGTGTACAAAAGCGTTCAAATGATACTGACAATAAGGCATGGAATTTAAAAGGCTTAACCATGTCTTATCTTAGAGTCTGTTTTATTTCTTCATCTTCTGAGCACTTCAAACATATGAGCTGTTATTCCGTCTTTAGATCAGTAACTTTGAATTGTTCTACCTGTCATTCTGCAGTGACTAGCACAGCTAGATGTCATACAATGATTGTTTGCACTTTCATTCTTTCACATTAAATGGCAATCATCCGGTCCTTTTGATTTGTTTCTTTTATTTAGCCCTGAAGTTTTTACACTAGAATCTCATTAAAGCTGAACTAGTGTACTCCTGTCAAAAAACTAATGGAAAAAAGTTTAAAAGAGAAATGTTTCACCTATATTGTCACTTACTGGTGGAGTTGCATTTATCAAGATTTGCAGAGTTTACTTCTTTAGTTTACGTTCTTTTGGCCTTGCTCACCTCTCTCTCTTTTTTTCCCTCTATTGTACAAAATTAGGATGATATGTTCTAATAAACTAGACACCTAAATAAAATAACAACGAAAAGAACAACAAATTTTATCTCCTGGAAACATTTTTTCTTTTCATAGGACAGATATTTCCTGTTAGTCAAGGATATTGTCAGAGAAATTTCTTATGCAAAGGACTAAGCGCTTCATTGAACAAACATTGTTTACAGAAGTATAACTATATATCTGGGTTACAGGAATAAACAAATTAAACAAATCCTCTGTTGTTGATATTTCCAGGCATATATGATACTATTCTCTGTCATTCATGCAGACAACTAAGTCCCACCCTTGAAAATAACTCTACAACCTTTTTCCCCTCCAGCAACATTTGGTTTTTGATCCAGGTAAGGCCTCTAATTACAGCATCTAAAAAAATTGATTACTGAGCTCTTCATAGGAGTTCTCAAATTACATAGAAGTTATTTATGCAGAAGTGTGGTTTGCTCTATCAGGAAAAGAAAAATCATACAAGACCCATTTAATCTATGGTATGAAGGACAATGAAAAATATGTCCATTCAATAAGAATCTTCTTTTATCTTATGCTGCTGCACTGACAGATAAGAGAAATATATCATGTGGATTCTGATCCCTCTACGAGTTCCCGAAAATAAGATAAGGGTCTGCAAAATGCTGGCAAATTAATCCCAGTGAAATTACTAACCATTTTGTCTAAAGATCCAGTAGTCAGGAGGGATAACTTAGAGGTCACCTTTACTATTAACGCTAAGGGTTTTCTAGCCGGTATTGTGGCATACATTGTACATCTAAATGCCCGATCTAAAAATGAATTCCTCAGCATTTCTGAATATGCTCCATAGATTTAACTCAAACGATGCAAGGCTTTTTCCTCCCATGTAAAACGTGATGTTTTAAACCCTCTGTCTCCCATTTGCCTGTGCATAAATGATGACCTCTTCCTTAGAAACTTAAATGATGTGCAAGCTGCTAGATGTCAAAGGATCTCTATGGCTTAAACACAAAGATAAGATAGTACTTATTAATAAAAAAATATGAAATTACTCTGACATGTAATTGTTACAGAAAATGCCTATTTAAGAAATGCATATATGAGAAATAATGACCAAAAGGGAGGGCATTTCTCAGCAGTTAATGACTAGATAGAAAAGTTAATGGTTGCAGGTGAAGTCAAGGTCGCATAACTCAGCCTGTCATTAACAGCTTGGAAATGCCCAGCCAGGAGGTCATCACTGCTATTACGAGCCACAGGAATATAAAAATATAAAGAAAAAAAATAATTACCTTTTTGTGTTTTGAAAAGTTAGAACGAAAACTGTAGGTTGCCATGGATATGTTGTTCTGTTTACTAGAGTTATATCCTCTTAGCAGTTAAAGGCCAGGGTTGCAATTCAGCATGGTGCTGAGCCAAAACAATTAAAGCACACAGCCCAAAAAAGCAAACCTCAGCATACTGCAAGATCAAGGTTCAGGCTTATAATAAGTGGAAAAGCATTCCCTCAGGTGTATTTTCAGCAATGAGTATTTCTGAGGCAATAATTTTAAGGGAAATCATGCCTCTTAATAAATTTGTTTCCTAATTTTCCCCATTTAAATTATTATCTGGTGTGTAAGTATATCTTTACGGTTTTGCAAAATAAATAGATAATATAGCACTAAGTCCACATTTACTCTTGAATTTCTGCCTTATTTTCACCATTCTTTTCCTTATTGATTTTCACAATAGTTTCTCATTTGTTTATTCACTCTTAATATTTTTAATTAATAAAAATATATCATAGACACTTATCCCTGCTCTGAATCCTGTCAAAATCAGGAGTCAGATATCTTTTGGACTGAGTTCCAAAGGTTAAGAATTATATAAAAATATTCTTTCCTCCTTTTTTAATTGTACTCTTTATATTAGTTGCTTCTTCCCTGTTCTTAAGTTCTAAAAGAAGATAAATATCATTATCCAACTTTGTTCATTATCATTCATTACTTGTATTTCTCAATCATGTCCTCCCCTTGTCTTACATAACAGCCTACATACCAGCAAATAAAGAATAGAACTACACACAAAGACATGCAAAACACTCCTTCTGTTTTCTAGATCTCATAGCCTAAGACATGGTATGGGCGCAAGTCGGTACATTTAAAATGCTACCCCATATTTTAAGCCAGTTTAATAATGTGATATAACCCTCACTCAATATGAGATTATAGCATCCAATTAATCTCTTCAATACAGAGTTCTGAAATGTTCTTTCAAAAAATCTAAGAAAATAAAAAAATAACTTTAAAAAAGCAATTCTTATTTTCACAGAATTCACGTGCATAACTCTGCTATCATACAGCTACATGATGTAGCTTTATTTGTCAGAATGGTTTTGAGTCTACTTGACCTGAGCGTCTTTTGCAGTTGCCAATAGTGTAATAAACAGAAAGATGCATACCAAAAAAAGTTCCAAGGATAAGCATGAAAATAATGAGAATGAGGTTGATGAGTGTTACCCTAAGTATCTCACGTATTTGTCACTCTGTAGTGGCATACTATCTCCATAATGAGCACCTGTCCTATGAAGACAGGCTGAGAGAGTTAGGCTTGTTCAGCCTGGAGAGGAGAAGGCTCCAGGGAGACCTTCTAGCAGCCTTCCACTACCTAAAGGGAGCCTACGAGAAAGCTGGAGAGGGACTTTTTACAAGGGCCTGTAGTGATAGGATGAAGGGTAATGGCTTTAAACTGAAAGAGGGTAGATTTAGATTAGATATTACAAAGAAATTCTTCACTCTGAGGGTGGTGAGGCACTGGAAGAGGTTGCCCAGAGAAGCTGTGGATGCCCCATCCCTGGAAGTGTTCAAGGCCGGGCTGGATGGGGCTTTGAGCAACCTGGTCTAGTGGAAGGTGTCCCTGTCCATGGCAGGTCCAACCCAAACTGTTATATGATTCTATGATTAAAACATGCTTATTCGAAATCACTATTCTCTGGATTTATGTAAGACCAAGTATAATGCAATTACACAAGAATTAGAGATAGACAGCACTCAGCAGTCACAACACTCTGTCTGGAACTGAGACCAGAGTCAGACACTTGAGAACTGAATATATTTACACAGAAAAATCAATGATAAGATTCTCATTGATCCTAGTATGACTTGGATCAAATTATTTCCTTTTACTGAATACCACAATCATGGTAAAAAACCACCCAAACTCAAACATACATATTTGTATATATGCAGACACAAACATGGATTTTATGTAAAAACTATTTGAAAGAGAACCAAGGACATTGAGAAGCGCCTGCTAATGCTTCTAAACCCTATATGTTCCGACACTCAGAGCGCTTTCAAATTACATCCAAAGGTGAATATTATCCACAACAAATCCTGTTTGCCATCCAAACTGTTGTGCAATGATATAGATAGTTCAATGAAATTTTTGAAACCCTACTTATATATTCAGTAGAAAAATGCTTACTGCCACCCTCACGTCTTTCGTCCCCAAGAAAGGTTTCCAAAACAGATAAACCTTCCAGCATAGCCTCATGATTTGCATATCCAGGGATCCTCAGAAGAAAAATGGAAAGAAAGACATCTTCAGAAAGAGAACCCCCAGTATTAGCCTTCTTTTTTGAAAAATTTTACAGGTAGCACACTGAATGTTTCCAAAATCTATACCTCCATGGCAGACAGAAGTGTACACCTCATAAGTAGTCCTAAGGCCAAAATCAGTGCTAAGTATTCACCTGAAAACCAAATGGCATCTCAGAACCTAATAGGCTCAGAACCCTACAGGCTATGTCTACAGAGATGTTGTTCCCAGCGAAATGTCAATAGCTTCATTTGTGTAAAAGTGTGTTTCTAAAGAAAGAAACATCACTAAAATAAGTTTCAAGATCTCAAATTGGTTTCAAGATTATGAGGAGCTCATTCCATTGAAGGGAATACAGAGGAGGATGTCAGCTAACTGGCAATGAATGGGTAAGAAATTACTTTTTCTTTGTTAAAAAAACCCAACAAAAAACCATATACCACCAAGACCAGTTTGATTTTATGAAGACAGATGCAACTCCAAGCAAAGGCTTGTGCTAGACTGAAGATGGATTTTAACCTGGTTCAGAAGGCATTGATCTCAGTGTATATCCAAACACAGTGATCATTTTTCCTCAATCTGTATTTTTCACAAGTAGATCAGGATAAGACTATGGAAATTCTTGAATATTAGATGAGCTAATAAATCTTTATATTAAACCGACATTCCAAAACACAGTTGTTCACAATTAAACAGAAATGTAACTAATATCTCAAAACTAGAAAAAAATGAGAAAGATAAAGAAATTTTGAAAACATCTAGAGCACTGAGATTATTTTCATTTTGCAGAGTTTCATTATTACATAGTTGAGACTGATATTTATGATGTGTTCATCCAATACAATGTCAGGAAAGACTATCCTGTGAACAAGCCAGGTTCATTTGGGATTTCATCTGAATTAGCAAAAAATAATTTGGGCTAGTTTGCTTAATATTCTTTAGTAGCAAATAGATATCGAACATCTAAACAATATGCAAGGTAATTCCAAAATGGTAAGGCACATCATGATGTGACAGTGAGCTAATCCGAGCCCTGAAGTAGAATTGTTCCACCCTCTTACAAATGAATGTTCCAGAGGATTTCCAAACTCTATGGCTGTGCTATTAAAAACAGAAAATAAATAAAAAAGCAAAAAATCAGAACAAACATTCTCTGTAATTTAAAGAGAGAAAACTTGAATCTTTTTGGTGAGAGATTAAATAAAAGTTCTTAAGCTAGCTTGCTTATCTTGTCCTTGCAGGTTGGGTCCTTTTTTCTAGTCTGGCTTTCTGGTTCAGCTTTCGTTAGCTTCCAGCATTTCTTAACTCTATAGTCTCAATCTCTAGAAAAGCTCCCACTTTCCAGACCACTATTTGAAGTTTTTTTTCTAGTTCTTATGATAACTTCAGCGTTCTTAAAGCCACAGCCTCTGGACCCCTGTGATTCATTGCACATGTCAACCGTCTTAAAAAAAAAAAAAAAAAGCCTCTTTTGCAAGATTCGTCTCCTCTCCTCTCCTCTCCTCTCCTCTCCTCTCCTCTCCTCTCCTCCCTTTTTCTTCTGGATTGCAAATTCTGGCAGCTCCTGGAGATAAACAGTCTCAATGCATACCAAGTTCAGCACAGTACTGTTCCTCATAAATATCCCTCCTCATATGCCTTTTTCTGTAAACATCAAACTGTTGAAGGAGGGTTTCTCTCGGTGGAAATTATTTCAGAATCAAAGCATATGAAGCACTATTTTTTATCTCTATTATAAAGGAGAGGATATATGTTTCACCTGCGAAGACAATGTAAACGATTTGAAATATTTGATATTTATTTGATGAGTTATTATACTTGAAAAGGGACATTTTTACTCACAGATTTGAATTGTATATGTGGCTCACATTTTTTTATTTAGAGAATGAAGGGAGATAAAGTGAAGAAGGTGAAATAAAATGCTGTGGAAGGGTGCTCCTCAGGTATATGTTTCACAACACAAATTCCTTATTTCTTATATTACTCTTAACAGGTCTTTGCTACAATTTGCATCTTCTCTCTCAGCTGACCTCTTTCGAGATACTCTGGCATTTGCGGCATTTCTGGAAGAATAGCTTTGTGAAATCAGAGGTCTGTGTGATCAGACAAAGCTTTCCAGCCATGCGGTTCTGTTGCTCTGATCCACACCTACTGACATAAAAACTTACCTTGATATGACTTCTGTATGAGAATTTAATCAGTCAGAAAGATGCAGAAAGAAAGGACTTACTTAGAAGCTGAGTTATACTTAACAGTCAGGCAAATGGAAAAATTGCAGAGCAGACTGTCACACTGTTTGTGCTGTATTAGAAAAAGTAAATGAGTTGAGCAATTGCTTTCAAGGCACCTAGAAACACTTCTTAAGTCAGTCTTCATAATTTCTTAGCAAGTTTATTTATTATCAGAGAAAAAATCCAAAATGCATTTTGTTTTTTAATTAATGACAGCTCTTTCCCCTAATAAAAAAAGGAAAGAACGAAAACCACCTGTACAGCGTCTATTGAATTTTACAAAGCAGAGAAGCAAGATTAAATCTGTACAGCAGATCTAAAGAAAAAGGAATAAATAACCTGGGGTAAGACCTCTGGAGACCAATTTAAATGGAAACTGAAAAGCAAAGGGTTCAATTGGCCTCCTATACATAAACATATCTTTGGATTTATTATAATTACTTTTAAAGCCAGAGAGGATCCCAAACTGATTTATGAACAGTGTAATAGCTGGGATTGAAATATCAGGATGGGTTATAAAAAGAAGAATATCATCCATATACAGTATTCATTTATGTTCCTGCTTGTGTGCATCAGTAATGATACAGTAAGTTTACGACATTTCTAAAAGCCTCAGGAAGTGTTTTGAAAGCTAATGTGGAGAAAGGAGGACAAGATGGACAACGAAGCATAAGTACAAAACTCAGGAAAAAAGATTCAAAAAGACTGTGGATATTTTGTTATTATATATATGTGTTGTTTTTTTTTTTTTTCCTGAGGAATATTGAAGTTCATACTCAAATCTCCAAATACATATCTGTGCAGTTCAGTTTCACCAACACCCAGAAAGTGTAGCCTTTTTATTCACATCAAATACTATCATTGCATCTAGGGAGACTGCAAGGGCATTATTCTTAACCTTGTCTGACCAATGCATTAGATTACTCTCATAAAATCTCAGAAATACTGGACCTTTATGTAACAGCCTGCTTAAAAGCTGCTTCTATCTTAAGGCAAGCTGAGTTTGAATAATCCTGTTTACAATGCATTTCCAATTGCCTATTTTTATTTCAAGTCTAGTAAAAATGTGATTTAGTTTCTTTTTTTTTTCTTTTTTTGTCACATTGTAAAACACAATGACCCTTGTAAAAATGCATTAGAGGTGCTTCTAAAAGAATTCACTCATCTGCATGTACTCCAAGTCTCAAATAATTTTCTAGGAAATCTACCTCCTTGTTATAAGGTTGCATTTTATTTTCTTTTTTTTTAAAGCATGACAACTTCACCTTGCTTTTTTTTTCCTCCCCCCCCAGTTCATTTAACTGCTTCTTTGTAACGTTCATACCTCCACTATATGAGTATCCACGTCTGGTGAGATTGGTCTTAATCTTGGGCAGGCGGAGGGAAAAAGAGAGAAGGGTAAAGAGGAACATGTGTGAGCATGTGTGTGAGAGAAAGACCACTGCAAAATTTCAAATCAGTATGGACCATTCAAATGGATTTTCAGCACCTTCAGCTACCATTGAAGTGAATGGGAGTTCTGGGAGTTGCTAGGAAAAAAAAAGAATCCTTTAAAAACTGGAAACCCACTGAAACACGAGTCCTAACATGTTTCACATTAAATTACAATCTTCATAATTACTCATAGAAATATTCTAATGTTTGATTAAAATAATTGCTTATCTAGGAACCTGTGGTCTGTACTTTAGCCCTGTGGACCATGCAAGTATTCCCTCTATTGTTCTCCACATTTGAGGCAAAAATATGCAATGTATTTTTCTGTGAAAAAATAAAGCAGATTAAAGAGCAATAATCATCCATCCTTAAAGTAGAGATGGCTGAGCTTCAGAAGATAGTTTTGTAGTTGCTGGTATAAAAATATCAAATGTAATAGATCCCCGTTCTCAGTTTTTCTCTTATATATTTTTTTCATCTGCAGATAACATAAATGCTATTCTGGAAGCAGTGATTTAGTGAATTAGAGTTTCTGTGATGTTAGTTGATCTAATTTAAATCCACTAAATACAGGGGTTCTGAATGTATCTAAAAAATTCAGAAAGTTACCTCTTTCTAATTCTCACAGAAAGAGTGAGAAAGTCTCACTGAATTTGTCTTTCTGTGTAATGGCTTACTAAAGGGAATTCTGAAATAGCAGGTTTTCAGTTATTTATAGTAAATATTTAAAGTTCTCTATTATTTATACAATTATAGGGTGACAAATTAAGGGACCTATGCCCTTTTACTTCTGATGTATAAAAAGCTGTCCAATTCAAAATATATACCTACAGGTCATTTGCTAATTCTATCCAATCATGGAGGCCTTTACAGGGTTCAAAAAATTCCCCTTCAGTGTTTGCTTTGGGAAGATTCCCTGCTTTTCATATACCTGGGAGGACAGGGCCTTATTCTCAATTAAATAAAGTTGGGACCTGGTCAAGCTCGAGAGGTGTGCCTGGGCGAACATCATGAGGTTCAACGAGGACAAATGCAAAGTCCTGCACCTGGGTCGGAGCAACCCCCGGTATCAATGCAGGCTGGGGGATGTAGGGATCAAGAGCAGCCCTGCTGAGAAGGACTTGGGGGTACTGGTGGATGAAAAGCTGGACATGAGCCAGCAATGTGCGCTCGCAGCCCAGAAGGCCAACCGTATCCTGGGCTGCATCAAAAGAAGCGGGGCCAGCAGGTCGAGGGAGGTGATTCTGTCCCTCTACTCTGCTCTGGTGAGACCCCACCTGGAGTGCTGCATCCGGCTCTGGAGCCCCCAACACAAGAAGGACATGGACCTGCTGGAGTGGGTCCAGAGGAGGGCCACAGAAATGATCAGAGGGCTGGAGCACCTCTCCTATGAAGACAGGCTGAGAGAGTTGGGGCTGTTCAGCCTGGAGAAGAGAAGGCTCCAGGGAGACCTTATTGCAGCCTTTCAGTACTTAAAGGGGGCTTACAGGAAAGATGGGGACAAACTTTTTATTAGGGCCTGTTGTGATAGAACATGGGGTAATCGTTTTAAACTAAAAGAGGGGAGATTTAGACTAGATATGAGGAAGAAGTTTTTTACAACGAGGGTGATGAAACACTGGCACAGGTTGCCCAGAGAGGTGGTAGATGCCCCATTCCTGGAAAGATTCAAGGTCAGGCTGGATGGGGCTCTGGGCAACCTGATCTAGTTGAAGATGTCCCTGCTTATTGCAGGGAGGTTGGACCAGATGACCTTTAAAGGTCCCTTCCAACCCAAACTATTCTATGATTCTGTAAAGTTGAGTTCATAGACTTACTTGGTCTCTCACACACCAGGGAAAAGGAATACCTTTCTCTCTTCATTGACTCTGGTGGTCACCATTGCTTTCCCTCTCCCTGCTTCTTAGAATCATATATCTAGCAAGGCAGTTGACCCTTCAGACTTCCCTTAAAAAAGGGGTTTCCAAACAGCAAGTCCTTTATCTCTCCCATTTACAAATCATATGCTGTGACTCTCTTACCTGGGATATACCTCATGATTACAACACATTGCACCCCTATATAGGCTGGGGTTTGCCCAGTTTCTGCCCTGTGCTGATTTCCAGATCCTAGGTCATAAAAATAAGAGGGATTATAATTTAGTAGGTTCATTACTCTAGAACTTACTCCCTTACTTTAGCTGAGGACAAAGGCAGACTTGAACTATAAGCTAACAAAAGGCAAAATGAAGGTATGGTCTCTTGAAAAGCTTGCACAATTTAAGCCTACAATGATGTGAAGCAGGCATTGGATACCTTTCTGTGTGTAGACTGATATCCTTATTTAAAGGAAAGAAAGAGCATTTAGAATACCCTGACTGGGGACACCAACTTTTTATAACACCTGCTGACACTCAGCAGAGTTTGTCCCTGGATGAAAGAACAGTGTATGCGTTTTGGTTAACATGTTATTATCCTTTCCTATAACTAAACAGGCAAATGAACTCTCAAAAGTTGTGTTTGTTTTTTACCATATGATGTTCATTAAAAGATAGATTGTGACTATTGCAGTAGGCAGCTGGTAAAAGGGGATTGAGTGAAGGGTGAGTGCAAGTTTTGCTGAGCAATAAAAGAGTAAAGATGGAAGTACTTGTCCCTCACACAGTAGGGCTCGAATATAATCATACTCTTACTTTCACATTGGGAAAACAGCCTTTGTTACAATACTGAGTTTAGAAGATAGGAAAGGGCAACTAACAGGTCAGTCTGCAATTTCTGTATCTTTTGTATAGTTGAGTATGTAACATTCCAGTTGGAAAATTATAACGAAGGAGTATTTGTCTCCAGCCTTTCCGTAAATGCACAGACCTAGAGAGACATGAACTAAGCAGTGACATTTCTCTTCATTATGTAACCACTTTTTAAAATGCATCTGAGCTTGAATGAGATGAACCTTTGCTGAACTATGTACCTGTACGTAAGTAGAACAATTTTGAACTACTTACTCCAAGGACAGCAGTTTGTTTAGTAAATCTGTGTTATCTGCTATTGATAACTACACTCCATCTCCTATTTTATCACTTTTATCATCACGTGCATTTCTAAAGTGCTCAAGACCACAGTGTCTCCTCACTCTCCTTTTCTTTTCCTTTACCTTCTTGTGATACGAACAAGGATGATCTGCTTCTCACATTGTTGAAATGACGAATGGATCCAAATTCTTTTGAGATTTTGAGAAATAATAACAAATATTTTGCTTGACATTAGAACCGAAGTGTTAAAGCATAAAACAAAGAGCTAATCTTTTGACTTCCCTCTTGAAACTAGTTTGTCTGGATAACCTGGTGACCTATAATTAGCACCTCAAACTTCAACATATTCTCCTTGCCTTTTTATCATTTTGTCCTTCATATTTCATTTTGGAGTCTGCATCGGCAGGGTCAGTCCACATAAGTTGTCTTCTTGTTCTTTACTACCTCCCAGCACGTGGATAGGAAAGTGGGAATGGTAAAGACAGGAAGGACTAAGATTATCCCAAACAGTAATTAAGCATAGAATAAAGAATAACTGCTTTATTTTTTTGAGGGCCTTATTTAAAGGTTTTCTGTACATAGTTCAGCTTGACTCTGACTATAAAAATGATATGAACAGTGGGCAGTAATGCTGTACACTATGCTGGTTCATTTAGATTGAAACAAAATTAATATACTCCTTTTTACATACTCTATCTACTCATTATTCTAGATTTCTAACTCTTTGCACATTCCAGTATCTCTGACCTTGCAAAAACATTGTCTTTTGTTTAACTTAAAATATGATACTAATCCAGTTGATCTACTCATGATCTTCAGGTTGAGAAAATGTATGAACATATGAAGCATTAGGGACTTAATTTATTTTCCTGGAAACCAATTAAGTTATAGATAAATGAGCTAGCCAAAAAAAACTTTACAATGCATGAAAAACTATTTTCAAATATGGATTTGAAATGGTCATTTGCAAAATTCCATTTAGAAACAGTCTATACCAATGAGAATTTGTTTTCAACTGTGTTATTTAATATGGAGTTTGTGTTTTTCTACTGCTTACGAAAATGGGTTCAGTTTTTCAACATAATTTTTTGCTAATATTTATATGCATCCAAATATTTTGGTTTTCTCCTTATTCTTTTAAGAAAATTTATTTATCATATAAAAGAAAATGAGCAATTACCCAGTTCTGACTATATGGTTTCTGGATCATCCATGTTTATAGAATCATAGAATCATAGGACAGTTTGGGTTAGAAGGGACCTTTAAAGGTCATCTAGTCCAACCCCCCTGCAATGAGCAGGGACATCGTCAACTACATCAGGTTGCTCAAAGCCCCATCCAGCCTGACCTTGAATCTTTCCAGGAATGGGGCATCTACCACCTCTCTGGGCAACCTGTGCCAGTGTTTCCCCACCCTCGTTGTAAAAAACTTCTTCCTTATATCTAGTCTAAATCTCCCCTCTTTTAGTTTAAAACCATTACCCCTTGTCCTCTCACAGCAGGCCCTGCTAAAAAGTTTGTCCCCATTTCTTACAGCCCCTCTTTAAGTACTGAAAGGCTGCAATAAGGTCTCCCCGGAGCCTTCTCTTCTCCAGGCTGAACAAGCCCAACTCTCTCAGCCCGTCTTCATAGGAGAGGTGCTCCAGCCCTCTGATCATTTTTGTGGCCCTCCTCTGGACCCGCTCCAAAAGGTCCATGTCTTTCCTGTGCTGAGGGCTCCAGAGCTGGACACAGTTTAGCTAAATTATACTTCACATACAGTCAAGAATGCTTTATTTTGATTTTGGAGACTTAGTGTAAATATTTTCCTAACCTTCCAGACTCACATGCAATGTGGTGAAATGCACGGAGATATATCTGTCATCTGAAATCCACAAAGCTCTTCAGAGTTATTTTCTCCTTACATGGTAGCTCTTAAAGTATTCTTGGAAAATATTAAATAATATTTAAAAGAACATATATTAAGACTGTCCCTTATAACATTCCTACCTTAGTGCATAAGCTTCAAACAGTATTAGCCTCTTCCTTTTCCTTAGCTTACTCTCAGAAGACAGAAAATTAACTCTAAGAGTAGTTAGTTTAGTAAATTCAGGACTGTGTGCAGTGGCTTGAACCCAAGAAATATATTTTTAGCTTTGTATATTTTTTTGTAAGATTTTTAGTGCACTTACTCTTAAATCCTTTTATTGTGGAGAAATGGCATTTCAGTTAATGATGGTTCTTTTGAATGTTGTTTGTGCATATGTACCACGCATATCGCAGTAAAGACAGGAAAGTTTTCCTGGGAAGGGCAAGTAAAATGGACAAGATATTAAACATGAAAAAACAGGAGTACTTCCAAATTATACTTGATAAAATCAAAGGAAAAAAACCGAAGAAAAAAGCTATAATAGCATTTGAAAGAGGACCCTATGTTTTATTATTGCCCACTTGAAATTTGCTTCATATGAGTTCCACCCAGGGAAGCAGTTCACAAAAAAAAAGAAACAACCCAAGCTCTATTGAATTATCTGTTAAAAATCTCTTCAAGATTACACAGATGTGTAAAGATTTTCTCAAAGACAAAAAACTAAGTGCCCTGCTAACAGAAGCTCCCTAAATTGTATCAAAACTCAGTTTATATTCCCACAGATGTCTAACAAGCTGTGTATATGGTCTTGGATTATAGACTGGGAAAAATCAATAGCTTGCTGTCTCAAAGGCACCAATATAGATTATGAATCACAGCCAGGAAGTTGTCAGTGATCTCGGCTGCCAACAGTGCTTCAGTAAAGATATTTGCTAGCTCATATTCTTTTAATGTGCACCTTTCATATATGAAACAGAACAGGTCACTTTTTGACAAAAAAAAAAAAAAAAAGGAAAAAAAGAAACAAAGGGAATTTTAGGCAAAGCTATAGTAGATCACAAAATAAGAAGCATCCAATCTTATCTAAATAATGACTTTTTACCAGGAGGTTGGGGGTTTTTGTCTGTGTTTTTTTTTCCCCCAGAAGAAAGACCTGCCTTCCACATTTTTCCCTGTTTAGTCCATAAATTATTTGTATCTGCTGAAACTAATTCATAAAGTTGCAGGAAGTAACAAACAAAGTAGGAGGAATTCACTGAAGGAAAGCAATAGTAGGATTTCTATCTATTATTTTTTGACAATCATACTGTAATACAGGAGTATATACGATCACCTCAGGGAATAGAGAGCTTTTTAATGTGAGGTAGCCTCTTGCATCACAGCTACAAAAATTGTCCATGAAAATACCACACTGTCACTGCTTTTCAAAGTACTACATTTAGTAAAATTACAAAACTAATAAATAGAGAGGATTTTGCTCCACTTCATTGTTTCCGGAAACATTTCAATTAAATAATAGGTACAAAAAGAATTGGCTTTCTTCTTGTACTAAAAGTATATTTTGAGGTACTTCTAAACCTATTGTTAGACATCTAACCCACATACTTTGAATTTCCCTCTGAAGGCACAAACTGCTCTCCACTGACTAGGTAGAGAATGGAGTCTAGAAGTTCTAAGTCTTCAATAGAATAAAGTAACTATTTCTATCACCTAAATCAAAACCCCCCAGCTCTCCACCACATGACCATTTGCTGCTACACTAGAGCACTGTTTTGAGTGAAGGCTCTGGGGTTTGTCAAGTTATGACGGCTGTAGGAACTTGAACATACCAATAAATCAACTCTGGGAAGATAAACCAAGTTAAGAGAAATCAGTTGTAGCATTTTAAGCTGCATGGGGAACAGCGTCCAACCCAAAAGAAGTGATCATATTTAGATAAAAAATGTCCCATAGGCTTCCTTACTTGGAGACAGTATAGATCTGGAGTGAGCACATGGGGAATCAGGCACTACCTGTTCTATCCATATTGCTTCTGTTTTTCCTTCCTCCTGGATACCACATCACATCTGAGCCTCTTCTACAAAGTTGAGGGCTAGAGATCAGGAGGTTTGAGGGAAAAGAGAATGAAGAACATGTGAGTCCAAGCGCTCTACATCGTTCCCTGATACATTTGCTGATTTCACATTGAATACTTCCGTAGCAACATTAATGCCCTTGGGACTTCTTCGTGGTTGATGTTATGTGTTGTAAGGTGACACACTGACAACATTGATTTCCAGAGTAAAGCTATCAGTAGAAAGTAAGGGACCATTGAAGAGACTGGCCTTGCAAGTGATTGATCCAAATGTAGGAGAAATATTGCAGGAATATTTGTACTGTGGTTAGCCAGTTCTCTAGAACTGCAGCTGTGATAATCTTCACAGACGTTCAACTCCAAGTGTAAATGAATCAAAACCAAAAATAGTTTTTGAGTTGCCTTTTTGCAAAAGACACAGAAAACTGATGATAGAAACTGGATATATCTGCATAATTTTTGCACCGCAGGAGATGGAAGCAAATTGAGTGAGAATAATTAATGTTATGCAAATTAGATAACTTTTTTGAAAGAGAAATTCAGACTAATTTTTTGCATTAGCAATGTTCTTCAAGACCCTAGCCATCTTGTGTTTTGCATCAACTAGTTTAGCTGAGGGCTTATTTCAGCATCTCCTACTCTTTTACACTGATCAAAACTGTGATGATAAAAATCTTTCTAAATGAGACTTAGTTCTTTGTCTGTGTATGAGATGATTCTGCCTTTTGTTTGTAAGATATCTTTTTATCCTAAAAATGCAGTCTCAAGATTCCCCAAATTATTTGGTTTAAGGACAAGTTTAATTAACAGATTATGCTGAGAAATGGTGTGGAAGAGATCAGAAGTGATGAAAACTTACTTTAGCATTTCTTGAAGGAATCTTAAAGTTCTTTAGATTAAGCTGATAATAAACTACTCATTTTCCACTTGTGAATAAGGACAAATATCACTGAAATTAGGCCTTTTGCTTCAAATTAGAACAATCTTTTTTTTAAAAGTGTGTTCTACTTCTTTTGATCTTCCTGAACCAGCAATTATTATTTGTAAATCTTTAGACTACAAGCAGCATTCTTAGTGATAATTACAAGCATTTAAGCTAAAAATTGGTATTGGCACCCCCTTTCTATTATATTAAAAGCTTTCAAGATGCGCAAGACCTCTGTTAACGAATTCTTATGGAAGTATTGCTGCACTTCACTTCTTTGCTAGTGAAATGGGTTTCACCATATGAATAGGTTATATGGCTTTCTGGCAGGCAGAAACTTTCCTCTTCGGCTATGTACACGTCCAGACTAGACACCAGGGCCCTGAGGGCACTGCCAACGCTGCCTGTCCCCGTTCAGCCTCCCTGGGGCCTCCCCCACCCTGCCCGCCACCCAGGACCCCATTTCAGCCCAGCCTGGGCCCCTCAGTCCCTGTTTGAGCTCGCAGCCAGGCCATTGCGAGGGTCGGGGGCTCCCTTGGACTATGGGGCTCCCTCCCAGGGACTATGGGGGCCTCATGGGAGTGGCAGGGCAGGGCAGGGTGGGGCCTGACAGCCCGTCCCACCCCCCAGGCAGGAGCAGGGCAGTGGGGGGCAGCCCCAGCCCTGGGCAGCGGGCACCTTCCTGGGGACAGGGATGGGCCGAGGCTGCCAGTCTGCAGGTGGGGGTTGGAATCAGGCCCAGCGAGGGGAACCAGGGTCAGATACACCCCCAGAATGGCCAGAAAAGACAAAAAAACCATGGAGGTTTATCATATACATTCTCTGTGATTCACAGGCCTTTAACTTTTCAGATAGTGTCACTACAACTACCCTACATAAGATTTTTGCTGAGCTTGGGAAAAATCTTGCTAAGAGACTCTCACTTGAACAGGACTTCATGTTTTGTTGGAACATGAAAGGTAGTAACTAATAACTACAAAACTCTCCGTCTTGCTACGTATAATAATAACAAGACTTTCAAGTTCAGGAAAACTGCTGGATCATCATTAGCAGAGCTACTTAATGCAGAAGAGGCATCAGTGATTATACAGATGGCTGAATTGCTTTCCCGAGGAGCTAACAGTCTAGGCAACCGCCACTGCCAATGATTCTCCCCCTCGATCATCGCAGAGCTGCTCACGAGACATGGGGCAGTAGAAGACAATCCATCCTTCAAGCACTGGGCCAATGAACCTGAAATAAGTGCTACAGTTTAGGAAAGATTTGACTCCTTTCTCAAGTTTCTGAATCTAGTACCTATATGATTACTTTGGATGAGCCTATGCCTCTTGGTCTTGATAATACACTTTTTTTTCTTTTAGGACTTTCTTCGCTCCTTCAACTTGAAGGAGCAGAGTGTATGGTAAAAAAGTAGCTGGAGCTTGGTAGAGTATACGAATGTCTTCAAATGAATTGCTAGCATGTGTGTTCTACTATGAGGCTTAGTATTTTACTACATTCAACAGCAAAACATTAATAATATACATTATTTAGATAGGCATTTTGCACTTGTATCGAGTCTAGCCTTTTATGCTTGCATTCTAACACAGTGATGATATTAGCCACCAGCTTTAATTTGCATTTGTTCATTGTAGTCCACGGCCTGTTTTGAGTGGAAAGAAAGAAATACACATTTCTTTAGTACTTCTCTTTTTTTTCCTGAATGAAATACAAAACCTGAAATAAATCTTTTTTTTTTTTTTCAGCTGATTTTTCTCTCTATTCCTTATTTTATCTGTATTGTATTTTTTTTTGATGATGTCTCCAAACTCTTTCAAAAGCTCTCCATTAAAAAAGATGTTAAACTCTTTAGATCTATGATGCTGAATACATTCCATTTCAAAATACTGAAGTAAGCACATAATATATTTTCTTCATATTTAGCTATTTCTATTTCTCCAGAGTACTGAATTTAGAACATTTAAGTGTGCTAAACAAAGAATCTACCTTAAGGAGCATATAATCTAAAGACCTGATGTGGCAAAGTGGATAAATACACTGAATACCATACTGTACTGCTTGTACAATCGTTAAGTGGAATGTTTGTTGGTTGGTTGGTGTATTGGGTTTGTGTGGCAAGGTTTTGGTAGAGGTGAGGAGCTACAGGGGTGGCTTCTGTGAGAAGCTGCTAGAAGCTTCCCCCATGTCTGATAGAGCCAATTCCAGCCGGCTCCCAGACAGACCTGCTGCTGGCCAAGGCCAAGCCCATCAGCGACAGTGGTAGCACCTCTGGATAACATAGTTAAGAAGGGAAAAAAAACCTGCTGGGGAAACAGCAGCGAAGAGACGAGTGAGATGTGAGAGCAACAACTCTGCAGACACCAAGATCAGTGAAGAAGGAGGGGGAGGAGGTGCTCCAGGCGCCAGAGCAGAGATTCCCCTGCAGCCTGTGGTGAAGACCATGGTGAGGCAGGCTGTCCCCCTGCAGCCCATGGATGTCCACGGTGGAGCAGATATCCACCTACAGCCCGTGGAGGACCCCATGCCGGAGCAGGTGGGTGCCCGAAAGAGGCTGTGACCCCATGGGAAGCCCACGCAGGAGAGCAGGCTCCTGGCAGGACCTGTGGACCCACTGAAGCAGGTTTGCTGGCAGGACTTGTGACCCCACAGGGGGACTCACATTGGAGCAGTCTGTTGCTGAAGGACTGCACCCCGTGGAAAGGACCCACGCTGGAGCAGTTCATGAACTGCAGCCTGTGGGAAGGACTCATATTGGAGAAGTCCATGGAGGACTGTCTCCCATGGGAGGCTCCCCATGCTGGAGCAGAGGAAGAGTGTGAGGAGTCCTCCCCCTGAGGAGGAAGGAGCTGCAGAGACAACATGTGATGAACTGACCACAACCCCCATTCCCCATCCCCCTGCGCCCCTCAGGGGAAGGAGGTAGAGAACTCAGGAGTGAAGCTGAGCCCGGGAAGAAGAGAGGGGTGGGGGGAAGGTGCTTTAAGATTTGGTTTTATTTCTCACTGTCCTACTCTGATTTGATTGGCGATAAATTAATTTCCTCAAGTCAAGTCTGTTTTGCCCGTGACAGTAATTGGTGAGTGATCTCCCTGTCCTTATCTCGACCCACGAGTTTTTCGTCATATTTCCTCTCCCCTGTCCAGCTGAGGAGGGCAGTGATAGAGCGTCTTTGGTGGGCACCTGACGTCCAGCCAGGGTCAACCCACCGCAGTTGCTTTTTGTGGTAGCAAAGATAACCAGCGTATATGTATGCTATTGTTTAAATGTAAGGAAGAAAAGAATGACCACTATAGAGAGAAAGAGCACAGAGCATGACAAGATTGTAAGTTTGTCTTCTTATAATGTAGGAAACTCATTATGCATCATCTGACGGTGGATTGTCTGTCATATTTAATTGTGACATGAAGACCAGATATTCTTTTAAGAGATAATATTTGGCTTAAATTGAAATTACGGACCTGATTCTAGAATGCCTGTGTAAAAATTGCTATGCTGTTATGTACAATAATAGCATATTCTTGGTATAAAAACCTATGGATCAAAAGAAATTCCTACTTCATCCAGCTTGATTAGAGATTAAATACACCCTAACCAGTACTTTCCAGAACTGGTGCTTTTTCTGAAGGAAAATAGTGTCATTAGTATCTTTTTTTGCCCTGTCTTGATATTTTTTGCATTTTAATATTGCCTCTCTTCATTTCAAATGTCTATCTAAAAATACTGGGACAATTTAATCCAGAGACAGCTAGGAGATAATTTAGGGCAATTCTTCACTAGTATAAAACAGATGGAATTGGCATAACCACATCTTTATTAAATGTCTCACTGCTGCTGGTAGGACTGATGGAAATGAAACAGAGGGTGTGATAATGTTTCATCCTCCATAAAGAGGTTTCACAGAAATCTTTACATCTAACTTATATTACATAAGATAGAGTTATTTCTTTGCAACTCGTATTGCAGCAAATTTCAAGAAACTAGGAGGTCACATGAAGCTTTGAAAGGTTGCCTTCACTACATCCATAGGTCAGATGTAGCTGAGTATCTGACCCATTTACTTTTTTTCCTCAAGTGCTTTATGCGTTATTTTTGTTGATTTCCTACTTAAAACAAAAGAGCTGGTTTTACGACATCACAATGACAATGATGACGGAGGGAAGGATGCTTCACATAGGTTGAACCTTTAGAAGTAGACTTCTCATTTTCATCACAACAGTACTATTAATAAAAACAAGTAAACAAACCCAGAAAATATATGTTGGACATCCTTGATTAGTGTTTTACGAAGTGTTTATGATTGGACTGCATTATTTCCAAATGTCATCATAGCATTTTTCCTTACTGGGCTCTTTGTAAGCCAACAATGCTGATCTGACTAGAAATCACTTCCTGAAGGAAAACTACAATATCTAATACAAAACTGCGTAAACCTAAAATACCTAAAAGAAATATTTTTCTCTTGGGAAGAATTTGTCATGCTTCTCATAGTTCTAAGTGATCATGCATTTCCGAAAATATCCCATCAGAGAACTCGAGAATGCTAAGTATGAAGAAAGCTAAGTATGAAGAAAGCTGAGTATGAAGAAGCTAAGTCTGACCAGGGGAAAGCTTTAAAAAAGAATGCCTTTGTGATCTTACTATAATCGCCTCCGAAGTCTGTGCCTATTGATACAAAATTAACTGTATTCATTAACCTAACAAAATAAAAATTAATCCTGTGGAATAAAATTTTTAAGAAAGGAATATTTTGGTAATAATCAAAGATAGCTTATTAGCTTCAGCTGAAGCTTTTACTTTCTTAAAAATGGAAAGGAAAAATGATATTAAAAATTCTCCAGGATTACTTACAAATAAATAAAAACCTAACAAAATAAAATTCCATTGAACTCATCTGATATGTAACTAAATTCACAAAGAATTCTTTGAGATAGTGTAAAATTTGTATAGCAGTATTGACTTTTTTTGGACAGAAAGCAGGCATGGTAATTTTCCCTTCTAGTTTTCAGATGACTGGAAAGGAAGAAGTTCAAAATATTTTTTATCATTCAAAGATATAATTTTCCTTTCTCCTTAGTGTAGCCATTTCCTAGAGGTCAGAGTAATCCGAGGCTTTCTTCTTTATCCTTCCTTCAGCTGCCTTTCTAAATATTTTTCTGATGTATTCTGTGGTGTAGTTAGGAACAACACTGTCAATTGTTCCGTAAAACATGTAACATTAAAAGTGTGTAAGATTCTGCCAGTATAGCTGCAGCAAGCTCTGTAGCTAGCAACAAAATAATTGTGCATGGGAATGCCAAAAGCTTTTTTGAATATGAATTTTAAGGGTGTTTCTTTCAGGTTCTTCTTGGAAATATCTATGGAATGACTGTATAAGCAGAGATGATTAAATTAATGATGTTATGCATTTGTCAGGGAGCTCTGATTCTCATTGTTAAAATAACTGATAAACTTTTATTAAAATAAGAACAAATTCAGCAATTTAATGTGTTGTGAATTATTTAATCAGTTATAACTTTATTAATTTGAAGTCAAGATGATGAAAGTGAGTTACTCTCAAACTCCACCCTACAGAATCTGTTTCAGAAGTACAAGGAAGACAACACAGCTTGCACTACACTGTATGTCCATAGACATTTACAAGCCATCTCTTGACTTTTAACATTAAATTTTTGTATAAAGGTGTAAGAGAATAAAACAAAATATAGATATTTATTAATTGTTACTTTGAATATTCTAAGGTTTCCTTCTCAAAAGTAAGAAGATATACAGGATTTTTTTGTTTTGTGGATTAGCTCCTGAATCCTCTATATATTGCAATTCAGTTCTCAATGGATGCATCTCCATTAACATTTTATTACATTGTTTTGAACCAAATTTCCTGATTGTCCCTACTTACTATGCTTTTATTCATATCACAGAGTGTTTTCAAATAGTATAAACTGAAATTGTTTCGGGTAAAATCCAAATGTAAGATACACTCCAGAAAGCACCTAGCAGACTCCAACACCAGCCCATGGTACCAACTGGGGCCATTTTGAAATCAAATTCCCTGAAAAGTGTGCTGTATGAAAGCTAGGTCCTTGACACCACTCTTTCACTCTAAAAATAGATAAAATATTGGATAATATAAACATAGCATACTAGGGGTTTTCTGCAAGATTTAAGGACAAAAGAGCACCGCACAAGAAGGAAATGGGTTTCACTTTTTGATGATAGGTTTGGGTTTTAATCATTATAGTAAGAAAAGAATTCTCTAGTGGGAAAATTTTCATCTGGATGCAAGGCAAAAAAATGGGATTTCTTAACTCATTTGTACTGATGTTCGGCATTGTAATGAACATTACATTTAATTGCATTCCAGAGGGAGAAAAACACTCTGTTCCTCCTGACAGTATTACTCAAGCTCAAACTAGGCGGCCTATATCCTGGATCTGGTTGACTCCTTAGGATGATAATGGAAGCAACATCTAAGACAGAGACACCGTACATTCTTCAGTCTTTGCACTATGAACAAATGATTTATCTTTGGACAAAAGTTGGCAGAAAAGCCCAAAGTATCATATTAATAAGGTAATAAATATAAGAATATTAAAACAAAGAAACAAAGAAACAAAAAAAAAGAAAGACAGATTGCTTTCTGTAAGATAGCAAGAGCTAGTATTTTGGGAAATCTGAATAAGCATTTCCAATATATATAAAATGACCACAAAGCGATGAACTTCAAAACTTTCGTTTTTCCCTTTCACAAAAAACAAGTTCCCAGCAAATCCAGTACATTAGCTAAACTTCTAAGGCTGAAGTTGCAACTAACACAGCTTCCAGTATCTCGGATCAGTTCAAGTTAGGTCATATATCTATACAACAATCTCTCCACTGTACCATGTAGGCTTACCTTGAATGATAAAGGGTAAGATTAGCATAGGATTTCTCTTCACCACCTCACTTGACTGAGATAGTGTGTTTGAATTACTCGGACTGAACTTACCTTGAGTGAAACTTCAGAAAGAGAAAAGAAAAACACTTTAGCTGTACAGAGTGACTTCAGGAGGAGCGTAAGTATGTCAACAGCTAGGAACACAATGCCAGGCTATTTACCGTGCTGCATACTGGGAGGAAAAGAGACAACCAGCATATACAGAAACAAGAGAAGTTCAGGCTGGACATAAGGACAACTTTTTCCTCATGACTACAGTCAAGCACTGGAACTGGTTTGGGCAGTCTCCATCCTTTGGAGGCTTAGACCTAACTGGATAAAGACATGAGCAACCTGATCTGATCTCACAGCTGAACCTGCTTTGAGCAAAAGGGTGGACTAGATGCTTCTTGAGGTCCCTTCCAACCTGAAATATCCTATGAACCTGTGATTCCATAGTATATTGTTGTATCTTAAATAGCTAAATCCCTACTGAATTACTAGTTCTCCCATTTCAGCAGTGCTTGCTGTTCAATCTGTCCTCCCCACTGCAACAGACCAACTAGATCCAACTTAAATAAACACTTAACTTATGCTAGAGATTTTTGTGGGCACATTAACTTCACCATCCATCACAAGCAGTCATTCCTATTCGTCAGTCAGTGCTATTAGGTACATGCTTATTTTTATGCATATGAATACTCTCATGTGGAAAGAGTAGGCCTATTCATACAAAATTCAATATTACTATAAGATTCCACAGACTCATAGCCTAAATAAACAGCCTATAAAGAATGGAACAATGAAAACTATGTCTTAAGAGTTTTTGTTGATTTTTAAAATGTCTTTTCTGTTAGCCTATTAATCATTTTAATCACTCTTATAGTGTCTTAACTCATCAGAATATTTTTATGAATCACTGTAATTATTATAGAGGCTACTTATTATCTACTTTTAATATTTTAACATTGTGTTCTTTAAGGTGCAAGAAGTGAAGATCTCGGGTATTACTGCACCGTCCAGTTTCTTTCTATGCACAAAGTGGAATCTTAAATATGAAAATTGCCCCAGCCAATATAATCTATTTTGTCGTTCTGTTTACTAGGTCCAAACTTGCAGTTTTACTGTAGTGAGAGAAATACAAAAGAGGCCTAGCTCTTATCACAACAGAAATGACTTGCCAATCATAGTGTAGCTGTGTATGCTATGTATACACATGTACACAATTATACGTGTATATATATGCATACATGACTACGCAGTTTTCAATATTGATCCATTTCTGTAATGGTCTAATGCTGTTTTCTTAGAATCAGGACTGCTAAGATGATGAGCATAATAATTTAGTATGCTACGCATGGTGTCTCTCCTACCTTTGCTAAGTTTTAGAGGACACTGACTTTCTGCAATTTTCTTTGACACCAATTCAAAGGACTCTACAGTAAAAGGCATCAGGAAAATCAGGTACAGAAACATTAGAGAATAACATATTAAGTCTACTTTCTTGATAGAAGTGAGCACATTCTGCATTTTTCAAGTGAGAATATTGGATAGGGAAGGGAAGGGAATAAAAAAGGACTCAAAACTTTGTGATATCATGAATATAACTGACCAGTTTCAAATTTATTATGGAACAGCCTTTTTGCAATAATTTTAATTATATTGGAAATAGAAATAGGTTGAAAAAAAAAGTTCTTTTTTTTTTGTTTGTTTGTTTCCAGACCAAAGGTGAGACTTTTAAGGTGAATGTAGCTCCTCTGATTTCAGGAAAGTTAGATCTATTCAGAGCATCTGAAGATTTGGCTCTTGATGTAAAGTAGTAAGACTTCTGTTCAGATAAATAATGCTATTTAAAATAAGCACTTAAACATTGCATGTAATAAAGGGATAAAGTACAGACATAAAATTAAATGTACATTCTCTTCCAAAATTATCTGGTATGCAGCTACCACAGCTCTCATTCCTAATTACAATGCCTTCTACTCTGTACCCTCTAATGGCAATCGAGATTGACATGGATGGCCTTGCTATTAATACCCAAAAATGAATCATTTAGACGTGGCATACAGCTTGTCCTAAATGGAGTTCCTTTACTTTTCAAGTCTGATAGGATTTTAAGAATATTTATTTTATTTCACGTTTGCCTTTTTAAAAATATCTTCTTGGTTTTTTTTTGTCAGAGTGACAGAATAATAGCAATAAAGTGGCAGTTGTTACTGTGTTACCCATTGCAAATCGATCAGAGTTTCTCAGTACCTTCTTTAAGAGTGTGTTAAAAATTAATATGATATTTTTCAGAAATGAACAAACAATTTATATGCCAATTTCCATTACTTCACCTATAACAATGCCTGTTCTAAAGGTTTATATACCAAATATTAGCAGTATGTGTGACTGCATTGTATTAATTATAAACCTTTTTCTTTTTCTAATTTATTTGGAATGTGCCATGTTCCTGGAATGATTCGTGTGGCTAAACATACAGGCTCACTGTGACAGCGAGGACATGCACACAACCTATTAGATATGACATGAGACCTATGGGCCTCTCCAGCTCTCAGAACAGCTGCTAGAGGCCAGTCAGGATACCCCAGAGAGTCTAAAATGTCATGAGGTAACTATGCTTTGGTACCTGAATCACTCTGCGCACTTTCAAAATCATGAGAAAACCATTTGAAAGAGACAAACAAACTTTTCTATACAGTTTTTTTGATTAAAGAATGTTGCAGTAAGCATGAGTAAGCACTTCAAAGCGGGGAAAAGACATAATCAGGTTAACCATAAGCAATTTAATTCTTTATTTTGAGGTCTTCACATGCACAAGGAAGCAGTGTCTCATTAACACAATAAAGTATTTTATTTCAAATTCACATATATTTTATGTCTATTTTACGATAGTGTTAAGGCTTCATATTTCTTCAGTAACTTAGCATCATATTGTGTAAATGCATGTAATGAGTCACAAGCAATCTGCTATATTCAAGATGATACACTTTATTATAGTCAAAGAAATGCACTGTGTATTTACATTATCAGCAGATATATTCTTAGGTGTACTTCAAGGTGTGAGACAGTTAACTATGAAACTAATTGAAGTGCACATCATGTCCAATGTAACTTTCTATTAATAACTAGGAAAGGAAGTAGATGGAAAATGGGATAAAATGCATCTTGGGTTCACCAAAGGCAGATCATGCCAGACTAACCCAATAGCTTTCTTGATAAGATAACTGATTCTCCAGACAAGGGAAATGCAGTAGATCTAATCTGTCATGACTTCAGAATAGCTTTTGGTACAGTGCCACTTTCAAAATTATTTGTTAAGATGGTAAGGATGGGAGTTCGTACAGGAGCTGTAAGGTGGAAATGGGTGGTTAGAAAACAAGCAAGCGGAAGATGAACCGTTCTAAAAGGAAGGGTATTGTGCTGAAAGGAGTTCTCCAGCAATTAGTGCTGGGACCAATCTTTTCATTAATGATCTTGATGCAAAAAGCTCTGCAAACATTTGTACACATTCTCGACTTAAACATTCTGCAAAGAAAATTGCGAATGCTTTATGCGTCTCTGGAGTATGATTAGGCCTTCTGACTTTCAGTGCACACACAAAAAAAGCAGAGAACTAAGGTGTCTCTAGGAATATACAGAAGGAAGCTAAATGACAGGATGGGTACAAGGTTTTTTACGTGTGGCAGGTTTCTCTCCACTTTACTAGACAGTGCAACCACAAGGCTGGTTATTTCCAGCAGGGGAAAGAAGAGTCTAATGGTGGGTGGAAAGTAATGACAGTACTGTGGTATGTTACTGAAATGACATTATGGTCTCAGCCCTCCTTTCTACTTCTTACTTTTCATATGAAATCTTTCCAAGTCTTAAAATTTTCTTTTGCCAGGTTGTTTGTATGCATAAAAAGGTTTTCAACAATGTCTTTGTGCTCTAATTTACACTCCAAATTGCCTTGTGATACTGCAGATCTTAGCAGGTGACAGGCAACTTCTGAAAACTTACTCTAAAATGAGATGAAGATGCAAAAGAACTAACCTTAGATTATGTGAAAATTAGTGGAAAGGAGGAAATGCAGAAACTTTGTCCCTTTTCTCCATGGTTACACTTTTCATAAATAATGACATTTTTCTAGAAAACATATTCAAAATTAAAATTTATGAAAAAGCTCTATTTGACACCAGAGAGTGTCTCTGTATAACAAGTTCTCTCTCTTTTACTATTTGTATCTCTGTGCATACCCTCCATGTCTGTGAAGCCTAGATTCCTGACAAAATTCAAGATGTAGGATATTTGAGAGGAAAAGATGGAGAGACTGGACTGCATTTTCCCCAATTTTTTGAAGTGTCCCCACATCAGAACTGGGGCCGCAAGACTTAGGCAAGGTCCAAAAGGTCCAGATGAGAAGGCCAAAGGCCAAAGATCCATACGAGTTTAAAGTCCGTTTAGAGACAAGAATAACAAGTTTGTTTACTTTAAAACTGGGCAAGGATAGACATGCCTATCAGTTATGAAATATAAGGACAAGTGGCTAAGAATGTAAGAAGTGCTCTATATTAATTTTAAGTAATTTAGTAAGTATTAATTTCCAGCAGTAGAAATACAAGAGCCTATTTAGGAAGAATCATAGAATCATAGAATAGTTTGGGTTGGAAGGGACCTTTAAAGGTCATCTAGTCCAACCCCTCTGCAATGAGCAGGGACATCTTCAACTAGATCAGGTTGCCTAGAGCCCCATCCAGCCTGACCTTGAATGTTTCCAGGGATGGGGCATCTACCACCTCTCTGGGCAACCTGTGCCAGTGTTTCCCCACCCTCATTGTAAAAAACTTCTTCCTTATGTCTAGCCTATATCTCCCCTCCTTTAGTTTAAACCATTACCCCTTGTTCTATCACAACAGGCCCTAATAAAAAGTTTGTCCCCATCTTTCCTGTAAGCCCCCTTTAAGTACTGAAAAACTGCAATAAGGTCTCCCTGGAGCCTTCTCTTCTCCAGGCTGAACAGCCCCAACTCTCTCAGCCTGTCTTCATAGGAGAGGTGCTCCAGCCCTCTGATCATTTTTGTGGCCCTCCTCTGGACCCGCTCCAGCAGGTCCATGTCCTTCTTGTGTTGGGGGCTCAAGAGCCGGATGCAGCACTCCAGGTGGGGTCTCACCAGAGCAGAGTAGAGGGACAGAATCACCTCCCTCGACCTGCTGGCCCCACTTCTTTTGATGTAGCCCAGGATACGGTTGGTTTTCTGGGCTGTGAGCACACATTGCTGGCTCATGTCCAGCTTTTCATCCCCCAGTACCCCCAAGTCCTTCTCAGCACGGCTGCTTTTGATCGCTACATCCCCCAGCCTGTATTGATACCAGGGGTTGCTCCAATCCAGGTGCAGGACCTTGCATTTTCCTCATTGAACCTCATGATGTTCACCCAGGCACACCTCTCGAACTTGTCCAGGTCCCTCTGGATGGCACAAACCTTGTCGCTCTCTACAGTGCATTTCCCTCAGAGTTTTCCAGCACCCACAGTTGCTGCATCAGTTGTTGTATATCCCAAGCCAGTATCTTACTACCTTCTCACATATCTGTTGTCCATGCATTTGTTTAATCTCTTTTTGCATGTGCTGGATCTCTCTGCCACCACAACCACCTGTGGCAGGAGGTTCTGAAGTTTACTACTTGCTGTGCAAAAAAATAATTATTTTCTATCTGTTTAGAATTATCTCCTAAGTTTCATTGAATGCAACTTATTTGTAGTTTTCTGGGATTTTGTGAACAGCAGTTACACATTCAACCTTTGTGATTTTGTAAATATGTTTAAAGCTATATACATGCATAGGTTTTGTGGAGTTTTCAGATCAATCTTCTTCTGGAAGCACTATTTAATTGTGTTTTTCATTGATATTACTTTAATGAATGGCAATGCACAATAGTAATTATTAAAAAATCTGAGTCAGATAAATGTTTAAGTTTATCCCAAAACTTTCTCCTTAGTACTTAAAGAGCTATCAGTTTGCTTCACACATATCAAAAGATAAATTGTAGCAAAACAGTTCATCTCTGGTACATAAGTTTTACTAGAAAACCTTTTCATAGTAGAAGCAAAACAATTCTGTGTTCTTTAGGCCAAGAAGAGATAACTGAACAGACCATATCGCTTTGACCAGAATTTGAGCGCAACGGATTCATTAGGACATTTTAATGCAATAACCAAAAAGTACTCTCACACATATGTGGGGTGTTGGGTAACATTCATGTAGTGATTTGGCGTACATGGTCTCATTCATAAACAACAGGTAGCTCTCAAATACTTTCAGCAGCTCAAAAGGCAACCTCAAGAATACCAAGAACTGTCCTAGAGGATGACCTATCCTTTCCTAATCATAGGAGGTTTCTTCAGAGGAGGTTGATAGGAATGTAAGCAGAAGTGTCAACTAACTATTCCTTGAAAAATATGCCTTCATTCTACCTGGATTTCAGTTTAATATATTTCGGGAGTACTGAGCTTGCTTCATATTCTCATACCACTTCCCTATTACTATACATTGATCTATAATATACAGTTTCATTTTTTACGTGACAAATGAAAAAGACACATCAGTATTGTTTGTAGAGCTATTTGTAACTGTGCAAAGATATAGATTGATTCTTTTTACCTTTATTACATCTTTATGGAATAGTAAGTTGATTATTAGATCATAATTGCCAGCTTCCATCTCTATGACTAAATTCCCTATGTAATCATAGATAAATACTAGCTTAATAGACCCAAACAAGTCATGGCTCTACTCATGCATAATGCTACAACTGCCATTCTACAATGTCCCACTTCTTGTTATCATAACAATTGCTATTGATTTATTGAGCTTTTTCATAGCCAATGGTTAGCCTTCTAAACCATGCCAACAAAAATTGTGTACACCCACACCAGAACAGAAAGAAAGGTTACTGAAACAAAAATCTAGTGATGAAATTTTTCATCAAATCTAGTGATAACAATTTTTCCTCTGTATGAATATGTTTTTCTAAGGCTCATACTAATCCAGTACAGTACTTATCAGTGTTTAAAATGCAGCCTCAGCAGTTCTCAAGTGTTTGTTATAAACTCACTTCTATTATTTCTTCTCAGACGACTCAAAAATTATTTACTATTATCATCAGTCAGGACAATTTAATAAAGAAATGTGATATTTGTTTTCAGTATTCAAACATACGTACAAGCTCTGGCTTTAAATATGAGGGTACTATTTTTTTTTTTTTTAATTTGAGTGGTGAACAAATCTTTCATTTCTTGTTAGATGTTTTAGAAGATTAAAACTATTCTCTGGAATCTTCCTGGTTTTAGCTAGGGCAGTGTTTATTATCTTTTTACAATGCTTAAGGTATGTAATGCATTTCACAAAAATCTGGAAAGACAAAGTCCCTGTTCACAGCATTTTGCAGCCTTTCATGCAAAGCTTAACGAAAGAAGGTATTGAGCAGTAAAGGAAGGAAATACTTGCAAAATGGTATGTTTGCAACAAGAAACCTTTCTCTTAAACAGTAACAAAACAAACAACAAAATGGCAACAATATTGGCATTTAAAAAGTAGCAGTATTTACTGCAGCACCAAATTTGACTTGATTTCTCTATCTTTAGATATTTACTATTATAAATGTGGGACACTGCAAAATAACATGGGGTAGTCAGGTTGTCTTCAGTGATGAATACAAGTGTTTTAAAGATGACCACTAAACATGCAACATGCTGCTAATCTAACTCCTCTTACTATAGAAGAGGTTGTATTGGTTATAGTCTTAGTGGAAGACATCAATAGAAAGCAGATGAAAAAGTAGTTAATTTAGAATGATTAGAAGATATCCTCCTAGTCTGACAGTAAGGTAACTTTACTGAGGCAAGGTAGGGAAGTTTGCAACAATATATACACGCTATGTATTATTTAAAAAAAAGTTATTTCAGACTCCAGCACTTTAACACAACCTTTCTAGTATGAAAACATCACACAATGTAGCGTTGAAGTGATGTCTTATCAATCTGGTACAAAACTCAGCAACTCTTCCATTTCCTAATTCCCAGAAATCTCAGATGTCCATTTAGAGCATTATTGCATTTTTGAAATCAGTTTAATGACCCTGCCCCAGATATCTAAAGGCCCTTTATTCCCCTCAAATCATGAATTAAAAAAACCAAGAAATCTGATCAGTCACCCTACTACCACTACTATCAACAAATCCACAACTCAGATAATTTTTGTTCCTATTAAAGAAAGCAAACAAACCAGAAAACCTAAGAACTCTTTGAAATAACTAGTTATTAAAGAAAATATTAATTTATATCACACATGCATTGTTTTTAATGATTATTTTTTCCTGGAAGATACATATTAAGTATATGCTTATGACATTACATAGAACTAAATATATGTATGCTACTCAACATGGCTAAGTTAGAGTAGCTATAAGAACTTGATACTTCTTTTTTTAAAATAGACACAAACCATTGTATTGGGTTTACACAGCAAGGTGTTGTGAGAGAGGAACTGTTATGAACTGGCCACAACCCCTATTCCTCATCCCACCTGCACCACTTGGAGTAGGGGGCGAGGAGGTAAAAGAGTTGGGAATGAAGGAGTGAAGTTTTGTCTAGGAAGACGGGGGTAGGATGCAGAAGGCATTTTTAGTTTTGTCTTTGTTCCTCACCCCCCAACTCTATTTTTAATTAACAATAAATTGGATTAATTTTCCCCCAGTCAAGGGTGTTTTGACCATAACAGTAATTGGTAACTGATCTTCCTGTCTTTTTCTTGACCCATGAGCTTTTCCATCTTATTTTCTCCATCCTGTCCCGTTGAGGAGGGGAAGTGAGAGAGCAGCTGGGTGGGCATCTGGCAGCCAGACAAGGTTAACCCACCACAACCACTCAGATCAATTCCATGTGAATGAGTTATATGGCTTCCAAATGCAACAGTGATACACAACCACACAGTGGTGTGAGCTCTGTGAGGAGCTCTGTAGTTATAACTCTTGCTGCTTAAGTTCCTTCCCTTTGTGCGTTTCATTCTAATGCCTTGCATAAAATGAGAATCAAATTAGGGGGACTCTATAACAGTGCCTTGACTGTTTTCATTACCCTTTCTCAAATTAAGAAATTACATTTTCTGTTTTGCATTAAAACGGCAGAGTTGTGACTTGATAGATTTATTTAAAAGATTTAATACAAGATCTTGCAATTTCATATGGTAGCTCTTTCAGATTTCTACAATGACATCATGCAATCTGATTTGATTTTAGTTCATTAAACTGCTAGAGCTTTGCTTCTGCTTCAGATGCTTGAATTTTCTTTTGTGTTTTCTTAATTCACTAGTGATCCTGTAATCTTTTCCACATTCAGCATTGACACACCCGTTGAAAACTGAAGCAAGATGTTAATGTAGTTTGTGGGACAGATTTAGATTTTTTTTTTCAATATAGATTCAGTCCCATTACTCTCTTTTGTTCTCTTTTAATTCAAATGGCTAAATAACTGTTCATTGTTTTGTTTTATTTCCTATACAAGATCCAACTCTGCTTACATAAGACAGTTTTTATGTTAAACCTGTGTATCCTGATGTTTAAACTTTCCTCTTATTTTATTCCTTGTTCATTCTCTACTCTCTTATAATAGCAATCTTGAGATGACTGATCTCCACTTAGGTCCAGAACTATCTCATTCCTTTTTCTTCCCTTGCTTATGACTCAGACTTAGCAAGTTCAAGTAGATGTTGCGTATTCTGAGCCTGTCAAACAATCCTCCTTCTGAAAGTCCCTATTTTTCTCCATGAAGGCAGCTTTGAGGCAAAGTAGGACATGAAATCTGCCACTTACATATGTGTTTCCATTGGCTGCTATCTCTGTCTCTCAAAAAAAGGGTGCAAATATAGGAGCAGCTAAGAGTAACCTTTAACTGCAATGAATAAGGAATACTGTTACTATTAATATCCTGGGGGTAGAAAGACCAAGGCTCCTCCATATCCTAAAGAACTTAAAATAAACCATCTACTTATTTGCGCTGCAAATGGAAGAAAATTTGCTTAGAGCATTCACAATGTTAATGTTATATCTTGGATACCTCAGGAACTGACAGACAGGTAACAATTCATAAGATAATTCCTGAATTGGTTTGCAAAATGATGAATGATATCTTAAATGCATCTGATTTTCTGTTACTCTGTCACTTTGAAAATTTTGTGCAGAACATGAGTCCTCATACCCCAAGTAGTTTCCCAGGTGTTTTTTATCATGTTTGGTTTGGAATATGAGCAGATTAGAGCCCTTCTTTCATGCATTATAAAAATGCCTTTTATAACTGTATCATTATATAACCCACATTATGGTGGTGTGTCTACAAATCAGAATGTAGTCGCCTGATTGAAGAAAAGAAAGAATTTAAGAAAACGAAGTAATATTAGCATTTTTACGCAGCTTAGCAACTCAAATATTAAAGGCAAACAGCCTTTCAAATTTAGGAACACGGGGCTGGGAGGGATTGCTGAGATCATCAATTTCAGGCCTCTGGTGTTCCAGGAAGCCACATCATATAATCTTTTTTGTAACCTTATTAAACTCCATTTAAAATGCAGTTCATTATTTTTGTCACCACTACTGTTCCAGAACCTCACTGTACTGATACTTGGAAACTTTACTGATTGCAGCTACTGAGTGCAGCTGAACACTGGACATAGAGACATAGACAAAAAGTTTATTGTTATTTTTCTCCAATTCTCTAAATAAACGTCAGAGTTCAGTGGGACTGGATATGATGGATGTTGAGCAGGCAGTGCCCAAAAATCAAATAAGCCACAGCATACCCCATCTTCGTATTTGTGAGGAGAAAATTAAAGAATAATACTTACAAGAACCTAGCATTTTTTGAACTGTACAAGTACACTGTTAATTAATCTAGTTCTGAGTATAAGACTTTGAGTTTCTTAGTTTTAAACCTTCAGACTTGGATAGCGTTACAGATGAAGCCAGAATTACCACAAAGTTTCTCTCCTGATCAGAACAATTAGCATGCACAAAACTTCTTATGCATGACTTAATCTGGTTATTGAAAAGGAAGGCTCTGTCAGAAAAGTAAATCTGAGTTTTTCTTGATACTGATGGAATAAGTGAAGGACCTTATCTCCAAGTTTTCTCCAGGCTTCTTCTTCTATGGATGGGTTCAAGGGTGTAGTATTAGAAATTATATCCTATCAACTGGTCAAACAGATAAGACGACATTTTTATTTTTATCAGCAAAACCCTTATTGCTCATGAAAGAGTATATCTTTCTGCACAGTTCCTCTGCCACACTATTGTTCAGGTTACCAAGCTGTGTGTATATTCCTTGTCTGTTTGGCCCCCAGGACATCCTTGAAAATGAGACATGTTGTTTTAAGGCCGCAAGGGTTTTATCCGTGTGTAAAAAATTAAATAAAATAAATTCAGAACAAATACAGCATTAATATTTTATACATATTTTGCTTTAATATTGCATCAGTAGCAAATTAGAATCCAAGCCTAGATTTTCATGTTTTGAATATTAACTGCTGAAGTTTCGTCGGTAGCCTTAGGAGGGTTTGTTGGATCTTAACGAATTGTGACAGAAATTATGGTTGGCGTTCACACAAAGTGTGAAGTGTCTGTTTGAAAACTGCAATAAAGTGATGTCAGAGAAGGAAACTGTCTGCCTGATCCCTAATCAACAACAGTAAAAGCAGGCCTGGTACTGCACGCTTACTAAATCTCCCTATACTTTTTCAGAGTGCAAAAATAGAAGTACTGGGATGCATTAGGCACACCCTTGAATGATCATTACCCTGAGGGAAATAGAGATATGTCTATCGCACGTGGGATCTCCACTGTTTGATATAATATTGCCTCATGTATATTGGCCAGATCTTGCAATATGTTTATCATACAAGTAATCTACACTCCTCCAAGCATTCTCATTAAAAGCACTAGGACAAGTTTAGTGAATAATAATTTGCATTCAGGAACATTTGCGGGAGGATATCGTCAAATCTATAAATTGAGATTTGTATCTCTTGTCCGAGAAATCACTCCACCAAAACTTTCAGTGGCCATTCTTGGTCCCAAAACATGGGAAAAAACCCCAGTTAATTAGTGGGGAAAAGCGACCCAAAAGAAAATAGCCTGCACCATTTTGCACGTGTCCTCTGCACATTTTTTGGTAGTTTTTCCGGTCCTCAAAATGTAACGTTCTGTTCTGTATTTAACATCTTGTTTTCATGGGGCAGGCTGCTGAATTATTCCTAGCAGTTGTTCTCTGCCTGTCTCCGGAGATCAGGGACTGAACCATGACTCAGAGAGTCACAATATAGTCCCTGATTACCCCTTGCTCCAGGAAGAAAATAAACTGCATTAGCCTTTTACCTGGTACAGATGATTTCTTCTCTCTGCACCAGCCAGGCTGTGCTGGTCAGTGTGTCGGGGCAAGGGTCATAGCCAGACATTACTCACTCCCCATGCATCTGCAAAGGAGTGGGAATAGCTGCCTTGTAGAGGCCATTCACCCTTTTGTAATGCAATCTGCACTCAGGGTAAATTGCACTGTGTAAGAGGGCACTTTAAGCTTCTCTCTAGGAGAGAGGTGTGTATGACAAACTCCATTCTTGGCCTATATCTATAGTATGTGTTTAGGCAAATGACTTTGAAGCGTCAAAGCTGCTTATATTGATCTTTAATCCCTGATCTACTGCAGTAGAAGAACATGATATAAGGGCCCACGTTTCCTAGAGAGCTGCCTTTGCAAAGTGAGGCCAATGGAGGTACAGTGTTCAGCACCTCACAAGGTTTAGTCCATCTAGGAACAACTGTGACATTTCCGGGGATGGTCAGCAACGATCTGACTCTGCCCATTTTCACTATGTTTATTTTAAATGCACTATTTCTCATGGTCAGCATATTCTTGTTTGTTTATTAGAAAAAGAAAATTAAGGTTACTAAGGAAAATAAAAGATTCTAGGTCATGATGGTAACGAAAATAGTCTCTCACCTATAGGCAGGCTATCGAGAGAAGCGTGTGGCAAAGGCACTCTCTATTTGCCCCTTGTACTTTTTGCATGCACAAATCAAGAGCACTTTTAAAGTGAAAAAGAACGTAATATCTATTGCTTTCAGTTCTGCAACATGAAAGGGAATCAGAGACCCAGTTGTTGACCAGTTCAAGTTGTGCCCTTTTGGCAGATTGCCTTGTGCCCTATGAAAGTGTAAAACTGGAGAGTGAAAATTCAAGGAAAGTGAAAAAAATCATGCACTATGTCAGAATCCATTATTTCTTTGAAGTTCAGTTTGTTGTCTGCTGTCATGGGACTGCCTTCAAAGAGTGCATGGAATATTTAAAAAACAAAGTGAGAAAGCAGGCAGCACTTTCCTGTTATAGTCTGCAGATATTTTGACACTCCAAACAATAATCATGGATTTCCCAGGTGCTGCATGTTACATAATTTCTCATGATGTCTGCTGTGAGTGCCCCCAGACTTCACGTCTTACTATCCTTCACTCTCTTTTTGTGGCACTTAAGTGGGAATAGGTGTCATCAAGGAGGTATATGGTGCCAATAATTCAGTATTTTCACAAAGAGGGATTTTCTCTAGAAAGTCAGAGGGATTTTCTCTAGAAAGACTGACACTAATAAACAAATGAAAGCAAGTTTGTCTGAGAAGACTGTTACTGAACAAGCACAATCACCTTGGAAAGAGGACTTCAAGCAAAATGAGAAAATTTAGAGAATAAATGTATGTATTTTTGCTGACTTTATCAATAATGACAGTGCTGTGTTCTTTGTCACAAGACTGATACTATGCAATGCAAAGGATTTTTTAAATGCTTTCAGATGATTGAGTTTCTAGGTGTATGCTGAGTTTTGTTGTACATATACAGAAAGGAATAATATAGTGATACAAAAAGGAAAAATATAGTGAGCCAGATATATTTAAGAGAGAGGGAAAGAAGAATCTCCTAAAAAAAAAAAAAGAAGAAGAAGAAAAAGGTGAGCTATATGTGGCTCTAGTTTGGTCCAGGTTTGATCATTACTCATGCCAGTGTCTCTTATTGCCTTCAGAGGGAGATTTTTGACTCAGTAAATAACAACAGAAAGATAAGGTATTCAGAAGTAATTCTCCCTGAAATGTCATATATATTCTGTTTTCTACTTCTGCTTTGAGAATGTTGGAGCATTATGGTATGTGGAAGATCTCACTCTAAAATAAACAGTGATAGATCCCTGCCTGGAGGAAATTATAATCTAAATTAGTCATAGTAAGAAAGTAAATGTCATGGAAAGCCTACTTCTTCTGACTCTAGAAGAATCTAAACCTCTCTAGCTGTGTCTTTAATCAGCCTGTGTCTCCCTCTGTGCTGACATCGCGGTGCAATGTACGCTGAGGAAGCTCGGCTGAAGCTGCTGGGCACCTGCAAGAGATCCCAGAAGTGACTTAGTCATTGTGAAGTTCATTCTTCAGCTTAGGGAATGTTTTAAATTACACAAACAAGGGTACTTGTCCAAAAAGTAGCAGTTCTGAGTTTTAGCCCATCCTTACCCTAACAGAGTTTGAAACTTCCTACTCCTTGTTAATCTTTTTTTTTAGACAAGCAACAGTCTAATGCAAAGTATTATACATGTGGACACACATGACTGAGGGAGCAGGAGCCAGAACGCAGGACTTCTAAGTCAGAGCATCGCAAGGGGACAAAATTGTGTAATGCTTATGTCTATCACAGATGTGATGTGAGATCAGCTGTTTTGTGCCTTGTGCTTACTATTGCCTGGCTACAGACACTTCCTGAAGAAGTGGCCTCCTGTTGACAGTAAATGGAGTGATCTCTACTCCTGTGTTCAACCATCTGTATTTTAGGCCTTAGGCTAGATAAACTAAGCCGTTAGAGTAGGAAGTTTGTACTTAGTTGTACAAAGTTTGTACAACGTTTGCCAAGTTTCAGGGTTTCCCTTAGTAACTCTTTGCTACCTCACCTCGCAGTGGAGAAGTCTTTGAATTTTGAATAATAGGAAAAGTCCACTGACATTTCTTTGCCACTTCAGAAGAGCCGGGTCTCTGTCGCTATGGAAATTGGAATCAAAACCAATGATTCCATTGGAAGACTTTAGGATAGTGTTTGTCCTGGAGTCAATGTTGCAAGTTTCACTGTATCTATATGAAACCTCTTGACTTTAAAAGGAGAAATTACTGGTTCATGAACATATTATAAATCCCAGAAGGGTTACATATTTACTTCATGGCCATTTTTTTCTACTGTTTTTTCCACCACTAAAATCATAACCTTGCTTATAACCTCAGTAATTTCTATAATAACCACTTGTGATGTAATAAATAGAGGATTAGGACATTGGGTTGGGAGTAATCAGTAGGAAACTACAAAAAAAGTCTGTGGTTTTGCTGATGTTTCTTTTAACAAAAGAGCAGAGTGACAGGAAAAGAGAAAATAAATAAAGATAAGAAGAATTATCTGTAAATAAAACGCTTTCCTAAAATTTTCCCTGAGGTTCTAATCTTCTTTAGTGTGACCCAGACAACATCAGAAGAGCTTCAGCATATTGAAGGAAGAAACCTATTTCACACCTCTCCTAATCTTGGAGAGCTTCCTCAAAGTGCCTATACAGAATTAACATAACCCTTTGGGCCTGAATTCTGCATCTTGCAAAGTTAATGAAATCAATGGGACATGTGTGAATGGATCTGTTTGCAAGGTCCTGGCTTTAAATTAACAACCAGACCCCATTTGTTTCCTGATGGCTTCTTAAGGGACACCATGGGCTGGGAAAATAAGCACAGGAATGAAAGTCAGAGGAACTTAGCGCTGTGGGATGGCTTGGCTAGTGAGACCAATCCCCCTCAACTACATTATAAACGTGTAGCTTGTGAAGCGCCTATGTATAACACTATGACATATTTCTCAATTTTTCTTGGAAAAAACCCCAGACTTATTGTAAAAGTAAAGAAAACCCATGTTTTAGTCCTAGCTGTAATCAACGGCATGCTAGTGTTTCACTTTGGTGTGAACAGACTCTAACCAGGTACCATGCACCTGCTGCTGTAAATTCCCACTGTGCTAGCATATAAAACCTGTTTCTTTATTTGTGGGACACATGCAATAAAAGAGAGACTGTTATCCCGATTTAATGTTTTCCTCTCTTTGCAGGCCTGCACCTATCAGATCAAAAAGGAAAATAGAAGTATTTCCTTTCCGTCATTTAATTTTCCCTGTTATACGGAGTTACTTTTTAGAAGGGGCTCTGTGTTTTCATTAATATTTGGAGCTGCCAGCTCCAAAGAAACAAAATATAATGGCTATAACTGAAATATACTACCTTCCAACTTATCAAGCAGCATTCATACTAATTTGCCGTAAAACATACATAATGAAATCAGACAGCAAGAACAGAATATTTAAAATGTGTGACTAATCTAATTCATTAAGTGATGCACATTTGATATTTTCAGTTGGCTGGTAATATACTAACAAACTCTGTAGTTGTCTATCCTGAGTTATGTGCATGTACACAGTTATATTAAAGCCAATAAGCAGTCCAATAGGAATATTCCCAGTCAGTATGACATAACTTTTTTGAACCTGCTAGGTTCAAAATGATAGAACTAATGATAGAACAAGTACAGAAGCTCAGTAAATCACTTATCTTGCCCTATAGTTGCCATAGTTCCTTTTTCCTTACTTTAATGGAGGCACATTGTCTAAGAAAACATGTAGCAGAAGGATATTTTCAATGTACTGTCAGTCCTAAATTACACGTCTGTGAAAGTAGCACTAGTCATGTCATGCCATTTTACTAAGACAAGGACTCGCGAGCGCACTGCCCACAGCAGAGTCACATTTCACCTGTCCTTCTGCAGCCTGCACTATATTGACAGGATCTGTGACAAGAAGCTGAACAGATTTGTTGTTCTCAGGTTGATGGGCTTATATTTGTAGCGGTCCCATCTTCTGTTGGCAGCAGGCTCTGCTGTAGATGTGGCTACGGGAGAACACCATTATTCTCTGGCACCCTTAAGATCATGTTACCCAGGTAATCTTCTTGTCTTTCTTCTCCTGAACTGTTGGGATGGTTCCAGGAAAAGTAAGAGGTGCTGAATTACTATTTTTGTTATTGTACAGAACTGAAACTCGACTCCAAACCTCCTTCATTATCTCCTCTAGCCTTCAAGCCTAATTGACAGCAAGTCTTTATATCTTGATTTGTTCCCATTAGAAGTCCTTGTGCCCTTGAATAAACAGGTAAGGTAATAACTTTAATTACTTCTATAATTAGGTGTATCTGAAGCACCTGTGCTTTGGCATGAGAAAAAAGGCCCAAACTTGAACTTTCCTTCCTGCAACATTGATACGTATTTTTTCTTAATACCATTCATTTGGCAGGTAAAGGCACCCAAAGTAGACATGACAGCTTAAGTTTAAGAGGCAGTAAAAAAAATTATTTTTTTTTTGTTTGAATCGCTGTTAAATGAACTTATTTATTACTATAACAAAGTAGGAAGAAATCTTCAAGTGAAAAGCAATAAAACGTATGGAACATCTTTAAAAGGCCATAGCCTCTTTGTACTAACAGTATTAAAGAAACCAAACAAAAATAAATGAATCATCAATAGAATAAAAGAGAAGGGTACTTAATAAGGCATAGTCTTCTGCATTTGTTTTGTTTCTGTTAGCAAGACCCTACACTGTGTTAAGTATATGCCAAAAAACAAAGGCAAAAAGCATACATATATGTATAAAATTACGTTTTTAATGTACATTGTACGTGTGTGGCTACACTTTGGCTTGCAACCAGTAAGTTTAGCACTTTTATTTTCCATTTCAACTAGTGATGAAAAGAAAGATAAACCCCATTTTTTTAACTATGTGTGAATAAACTTACTTTTTAAAAAGGAACAGAGTGATCACAGAGAACAAGAGTAAATAGCTCACTTTTGAGTGAAACTTTAGATCCCTTTGAAATTATTTTCAAATGCTAATTGAAGTAGATATCCTGAGAATGCTTAGTTGGTATCCATACCATCTTCACATCAGAAAATAAGAAAAGTAGGCGATTAATTCATAGTCACAGACAGAAAGCTGCATTTCAATAATGTTAGGAAATGCTACTATTAAGGAAAGCAATGAAATTCAAGGTTAAGTGTCCGAATTAATGTATCTCAGCATTTGGCGCCCAAGGAAAATCACACTGATTTTTGGAACATCGGAGCAGACTCAGTATGTAGGAGGCTTCATGTACTCCATGTGAGTCTACATAGACTCTGGAACTATATTTTAGGAGTCCAACTTCAAAAATTTGGATTTTGTTTGGAACTTCCTTGTGTTCTTTTTATTGAATTCTAACTGGTGCGGTTAATTGGAACAACTTGGCCACAACGTGTCTGACAATCACACTTCCACACTGAAAGCGTTGGGAATGCTGAAACCAGAGACATTTTTCAATGAGAAATTACTTTAAAAAATGTTATAGTTGTGTTTGCTGTTGTGTTGCAATATGATTTTTGAGGACCAAATGAAGTACTTTAAAGGTTGAAATTGAAGTGAAAATTTGTTAAAATTTGCAGTTTTGTTTCAATTCTGAAACTGAAAAAGAATTTCTAATGAGGTCTGGACATATCTTGCATGCACATTATAACCTGTAAGAAATCTGATGATTTTCAGAAGATGGTTATCTCTCTTCTAAAAAGGAAGGCCACTTCTGTGTATGAAGGTGGGCATTCCAAGCCAATATTCACTTTCGAAAATTTTGACCCACATACTTTCCTAACATAAATTTTCATTGGAAGCGATTAGTCTTGTTACCAGAGAACTGTCAGGCAGTCAAAAAGAAGGGAAGTGGTCTATGTGACTGTGATTTGGGAGAGGTAAGGCAGACTCTAAATAATCTATCTATTAAAATATGTTCCACACTATAAAAGATTGAAAACCTACCATAAAACAAGGCACAATAGGGGGATGATATGGGATAACTGACTTGCCATTAACCACACTGTTGTTTTTCTTTAAATAAATAAAAGACTTCAGGCTCTAGTGCTGTCCAATATATACTTTTCTTGAGCATTAAATTTCCATAAAATCAGTCACTAGGACCTGAAAAATAGCCGATCTGTGGCTGAGGAATATTTTCTAAAGAAATTCCTTAGGAATTTTTATTAGATGTCTAGATATGTGTAACTACAAGAGATAGAGAGAAGCCATTTAAATATCTGAACTTCAAAAAAAGTTCCAGTGTTTAGAAAAGATTTAAAATCTTTTGAGGATTTAACAATTCTTTAGTTTCATTCTCTCTCCCTCAAACACCTTCATGACTGTGGGAGAGATGTGCTTATTTCCATTTTAACCATTAAAAAATTGTATCTCTACTTTCAGCTGGTCATCTGAGTTCTAGCCATATAAACACTCCCAAGAGACATTCGTGGTCCCTATTGAGGCATGAGATTAAGAACCTTCCAAAGACACTCATTTTTCTCCATTGACTGCAGAAGTAGCTTAGATGCCTAAATTCTGTTCAATGACTCATTTCTAGCTGAAGTTAAGTGAAATAAGTTTCAATCTGTATATGGACATCTGTGAAAACAGATGAAGTATGGGTTGGGATTTCTAAGGAAAGATGTTTAGAAGCTGCAAACAAGACCTCAGAGGAGCTTTTTTCTTACTCCACTGAGTGAGAAAAGCATCATGGTAAATCATAATACAACTTATAGTTTTTGTCTTTTTGTAGACCTCCGACTCCAGATATTTCAGTGTTGTTGGGAGATAACAAGGATGCAGAGTGCATATGACATTAGTCTGAAGCAGGTCACTGAATGTTTGCCAAATTTATGTTGATATTCTTGGCAAACTCTAGCATCTTGAAGGAAAGGGAAGAAAATCCAAAAGGCAGCGTTGCTGTTATTTCTTCATTCTTTCCTTCCAAAGGAAGAGATTTGTAGATCAAAATTTGTATTGCTTTAATATGTGCCTGTTGCTTCCTTTTAATTTTGTTTTATAGCCATTTCCGCTTTTATGTTAATTTCTAAACCGATCAAGAACTACAACAGAAATGAGGATCATCTGTTAAGTGATACAACAACACTTTTTCATTACATAAATGCTGTAAAAGGAACAGAAAGTAACAGCTGCTGAATTTCTGCAAATAATCCTGTATGACTCTAATCACAAAACAATGTATTAAATAGCTTCTATTTTTCTCACGTGGGAGACAAATTAATATGCACCTTTGTAGCAGAGTCAGCTGGCATGACAGTTGCTGCCCATGTAAACTTGCTGCTCAGAAAGCATAAGAATAAGTTATTTCAATTGTGGTACAAAAGAATCACTAGGCTTGAGACACGCAGGCGAAGCATGGTCTGGTATAAGTTAGATCATATATCCAATACTGTGATATCCAATAATTGCGATCCAGTCTAGGGCATTCCTGTTACTTTTGCAGGCCAGGAATAGGCTGCCACAACATTTCAGTTCTCAAAGCTCATAGCCTTTTGACTACTGAATGGCAGGCTAGGGCTCTGAGTGAGACAAGCAGACACTCGGTCTCGAACCAGTCTTCTTTTTCACACAAATACCCATAAGAATAAAACAAAAGAAAAGATAGTATCAACAAAATTGAAACATTAACAAATAGTTTTCCATGACGATTAACAGATTGACACAAAGGATTTCGAGTATAATGCCTTCATCTATTTATTCTGGTTTTTTAGAGGTGTTAAATATACTAGTTTAAATAACGCATTTATTCTTGAAAATGTACTTCAAAGGCTGAAATCTGCTGCATAGTATCTTTTTAATAGCATAAGATGCAAAAGAAAAGTATTGCCCTTAACTTGAAAGATATTATTTTTCATCATTTGGGTCACCAATTTAATGTGATTTAACATTAAGCTTTCTGAATTTTGTGATCCATTGTAACAGTCTCCTTTTGCAAAGAAAGGTAACTCTATCTGGCATTCACAACCCAGCATGACTCCAGCATTTTAGAAAGCAATGACTCCTAATAGCTTAGTTTTTCAACTGCAAGTAGAATACAGGCTAATTGCAACAAAGCCCCTCAGTTTAGTAAAACTTGAATCTCCTGACCGGTCAGACAAATCCATTAGGATTTTATTGGGTCCTAAAAAGAGTTATGTGATTCCCTAGGATCCAATCCTTGTCAATCAGGCATGGTAAATTGGATTCTTGAATAGGGAAATCCCTAAGGGAGAGAAGATGTTATCTAGATCAGATGCAGTGATTTTTCGACTCTGTGCTCACTAGGTTCTGTTCTCTCTTTAGTGAACCAATAAAACCATAATAAGTATTGATTAACCCATTACTGAGCATTATCCACTGGCTTCTGCCTGACTGTATTTAAACACAACACAGTGCCTCTCTGCTGCCATTGTACAGCTGTTTGCCTTTACATTGGCAGCCTTGGCAAGCTCCTGACAGGTTTACTTAGTTTTCAAAACATCTTCAGTCACTTCATGTACATTTCAGATGCACTCTTTTTTAACATATATGCCTTTAAAACAGCTATATTTCCTCTAAAAGAGTGGGGAAAGGAAATAACGATCAACATTTTTATTTCATGCTGTTTGGAAATGGTTGTGTTTGTCCTTAAAAAAATTCAGACACTTGAAAATTAAAATGTTATAAAGCACTCACAGTCCTGCAGAAGGAATATTTGTCTTTAGGAATGGCAAAAATTGTGGCTTTTTTGATAACTTCTGTAATTGTGAGCAATATATGACAGCTGTGTAGGTATCTTTCGTTTATACCCACCTGATTTCATTAACTATTGAATGTGTCCTAACACTCCAGACAGTGTACTATGGACTTTCTGAAGCTATGAAATTTTACTAGTGGGTGGGTGTGTAAGATTTGCCTCAAAATAGACTGTTCATGCATGAACTCTAGTTTGCATTGGAGCTGATCTGCAGTACTTTTAAAACTTCTTAGTAATCATTAGCTTTTGGGGGACCTTTCTGAATTTCTTTCTGAGTACTACTCAATACTTGGGAGTATAGAGATCACCTAGATAAATTAACTGTGATTACAGGGGACAAGGTCAGGAGCTGAATGGACACAGGTCGAACTGAGGCATCACAGAAAGCTCTTTTTTTAGCAA